>JAJOOR010014862.1:0-28434 GCA_036250505.1 Solanum acaule
AGAATGTAAATCAGTTTTTCCATTTGAAAGAAGTTGATTTCTTTTTTTGTTCCCTTGAAATCGATTTTGTTTTTGAATATGAATCAAGATGCAAATTCGATTATCAAAGAAGATGGAAGAATCAAAGAGTGTAACCTAGTAAAATATTGTAGAATTTTTTTAAAAAGTTGTGTGGTGATGGAGGATGGTAGAAGGTGGAGAAGATGGAAGGGAGAAAGCAAGGAAGAAGAAGGAGAAGAAAATATTTACAAAAAAGGTCTCTGACGCGCTCAAAATTCGTGTAGCACACGTACTATGCTTAGTCAGCAAAAAGTGTCAAAATGACACAACGAGGCGCGACATGAAGTGTTTAAAATGAAAATCCTTCAGTTGAGGTGTCTAAGTGAAAGATTGTGCCAAGTTTAGGGGGCCACCGATGGGTTAGCCCAATTTCTATTCATAGTAATCAATCATCACATTTGTGATTGCATGATATGTAGGGACATGAAATAATTGTTGCTATTTATTTATAAGTAATTCAAAATTTTATTATATACTCTTTGGAGATGACACAATATTCTCTGAAAATAGTTTACTAATAATTTTTTAAAATGTTTTGATTCCTATAAGAAATACTCTGAAAGATTTAAGAATTCTCTAGAATTTCTACACAAGTGATTTGTTGTAGTTTTAGAGTAATACGTCATTTTTCTATTTGGACCAATGATAAATAAATCAATCTTTTTTGTATTTGTTATACAAAATCATAATGAAATTCTACTTTGAAAATAACGTCTTTCATAACGTCACTTAAATTGATTTTTTTGTGTGTGTTTATTATATAATCAAAATGAAAAACTACTTTGAAGATAACGCCTTTCATAATGTCTTAAATTGATTTTTCCTATGTCTAATATACCATCAAAATCAAATTACTTAATAGATAATTAAATGCATTTTCTTAAATGAGTAATCTGGACTATAATAGCTTGTTATGTTAAGAGTGTCCAAAATATGTTATTTAATCGGAATGAAAAAAAATGAATTTCACAAAGGGTGTCCAGAAATTGCACAACAAAAGCTCTTTTTAAAAAATGGAAAAAACAATTGCTACTAGTGAGATTCAAACATGCAAGTGTTGCCTCATTCGAGATGTCTAAAACCACTGAGCTATAATAGCTTGTTATGTTAAGAGTGTCCAAAATATGTTATTTAATTACTTTGTGTATGATTTTACTTGTATATATGATTTATTTTTTCCGACAAAAGGGTGTTCAGTTAGACACCCTGAGAAACAAGTAGCTCCGGCACTATCAGTACCTTGTAAAATTAGTTGAATTGTGCGCAAACTGATCCAAACATGAGGGTCATCAAAAGGAAATGAAAGAAGAAGAAAAATACACAACTTGAAGAATCTTGAAAAGACATCAAATGACAATTACAACATGAGCATTACTACAATTGATTCATAATGTAAGCTGTGTAAAGCCATACATAAAAATGCATCAAGGGATTTTCATCCTGAGATTGGATAATATAAGGTATAAATCTACTTATAGTATGAAAAAAAAGAGAACACTATAACCACAATTTCAAATTTTTTCTTCTTCACAAACACAAACTTCTTTTTTACCTTCCTTTTGGATTGATTATCTGAGAGAACACTCCAGATGAAGTTGTTATATCTGATTCACCATGGCTAACAATGTCGATTTCATCAGCCTCGCCTGACTCAACACGGGGAATCGAGTAAGGTATATCTGGTATGGCATTGCTGTTTTCATCTTCTAAAGATTGTCTGGCAGCAGCTTGCAAGTTAAGAACATATTCAAGATTCCAAAGAACGTCCCCCATCGATGGCCTTTCAACACCATACTCAGCCAAACACTTCTCCGCGGTTTCACCGTATTTCCTGAGTGAATCAATGCTCACTTTTCCTGCAAGATAAGGATCGATTATGTGCTCCAATTGTCCCTTCTTTTGCCAATGCATTGCCCACTCGGCTATGTTTACTTGTTCTCGTGGGAGTGAAGGATTGATTGCTGACCGTGCACATAGGACTTCCATGAGTACTACTCCAAATGAATAGACATCAGACTTCTCTGTCAGTTGCTGTCTACGATAATACTCTGGATCGAGGTAACCAAAACTTCCCTTCACGGCTGTGCTCACATGAGTTTGATCCAACGCGGGGCCAAATTTTGATAAACCAAAATCGGCCACTTTTGCTGTGAGATTCTCATCCAACAAAATGTTGGTAGTCTTGACATCGCGGTGGATGATGCACTCAGCTGCCCCAGTGTGAAGATAATGCAATCCTTTCGCAGCTCCGATGCAAATTTCTATTCTTTGTTTCCAAGAAAGATGAGGAAAATCTGATCCGTATAAGTGCTTTCTGAGCGGTCCGCCTGCCATGAATTCATATACAAGGATCATCTCATTTAGCTCCTCACAGTAGCCAATTAAAGAAACCAGGTGTCTGTGGCGTAGCTTGGATAACATCTCGATTTCTGTCCTGAACTCGACAAGTCCTTGTTGAGACTTGCTATTTCCCCTCTTTACAGCAACCATTACCCCATTTTCTAGCACTCCTTTATAAACTTTGCCAAAGCCACCAACACCAATGACCAAGCTCTCATCAAAGTCCTTTGTAGCTTCACGAATCTCAGAGAAGGCGAAGATACGCCCCAACGTCCGTGAAGGTGTTGTTGAAGCAAAACTACCTGCTGAGATTTTAGTTTCTGAAATTCCAATATGATTTGGTAAAGATAACCACGATAAAGATTTTTGTTTCACCATCTTTGGCTTACGGAAACAAACGAAACAGAGAAAACAGGACACTGCAATGAGCAATAAACCTGCTAAACTTCCTAAGATAGCAAAAATTACTAGCATTACATGCCTCTTAGTATTTGATCTTTCGGAATTGCTGGAATATCCGACAAATTTTCTGTCAAGGCCGCTACTGGGATTGCTCATTTTCATTATCTCCAAACCATTTAGAATAGCATTGGCTGGAGTAATCCTCAAATTAGAAGGACCAACTTGAACGAAAAGTTTATTCGAGCCCGTTGACATATTCACTACAAAATCCACAAAGTAAGCAGCTGACAAAGCCATTGTCTTTGTTGAGATATCCAATGATTCCACAGCAGTTTGGTTATTGATGTACACATCGAAGATCAAATTGTTAAGAGAGAGACTAACAAAATCACAGAAATGCATCCTAACGAAGTAAATAAATCCATCTTCGACTGGAAACGTCCATGTAATGTTGAACTTTTGATCTATTACTTTGGCATCTGCCATTTCTTGTGCAGTGGCATACACCCAATTCGGTGCAATATCAACCGACTCACCCGCTGGATACTTGACTGATTTCGGATCCGTACTCACCTTCCGAGCACTAGCAGGATTAACAAGAAATGTATGATCTGAATTCCACATCCTCCACAAAGTGTCATTTCTTGGTGTCAATTTTGGACCTCCCATATTCACTCTATAAGCTGTCTCTAAAGCAACCGAGGACGGAACAACAAAACCCGGCCCCCTCGGAATTGGGACAACACTGAAATCGAACTGACCCTCAGGCATAGAGACCACCTCTATCCCATTGATAAATGCAACTGAGCCACTAGCTGGAGACAATGTAAGTACAAAATCACCCGAACTACTTGATCCACCTATTTCGATTACGTATTCCTTCAACAAAGGTTCCTTTTTCCCCAATCTTGAAAAGGAAAACTCATGAAGCAATGTAATCCCATTAGCCACAACAGAAAAAACAGCTGATTTTAGGTTGTGCTCATTATTCTTAACAGGATAAAAATGCAACCTTAACCAATGTCTACCAATCTGCTTTGTACTAATAGTATACACTGAACTTTTAGTAAACAATCTAGCAGAATTATGAAGTTCAGACAACAAACCATTTTCATTATTTGACACAGTTATAAGTGAATTTGTAGACAACACCACATCAGAATCCCCAAAATCAGATTCAAAAACCCTTCCATCTTCAACTTGTATAGATTTATTTCCACCACAGCTAATCAAGAAACAGTCTATTGGGGTAAAAGAAGCAAAACCCAATGATGAAAAACTGAGAAAACACAAAATGCTAGCAGAAAACAACAACCACCCTTTAAAAGAAACCATTTTTATTCAAATATACAACTCAGAAACAGTCTATTGGGACAAAAAAAGCAAAATCCAATGACCAAAAACTGAGAAATCACACAAAGCTAGCAGAAAACAAGAGCAGCCCTTTACCAAGAACACATTTTTACTAAAAAATACAGCTCAGAAAACAGGACAAAAGAAACAAAATCCAATGACCAAAAACTGAGAAATCACACACAATGCTAGCAGAAAACAAGAACAACCTTTTTCCAAGAACACATTTTTACTCAAAAATACAACATTACAAGACTGAAAACAAAAACCCCATATGGAAAAAACTCATTTTCTTGTCAAATTGAGCTGAAACAAAGCCAAAAAAGGCCATACCTGATGTGTACAAGATGAACAAAAAAGTAAAATTTGGGAAAAAGGTGAATGAGAAGTGTGATTTTGAAGATGGGGTTTTTGTGTTTTTCAAGATTTGGGAACTTTTAGGTCTGTTGAGGTGAGTGAGTGTGCAGTAATGAATTTTTTTGGGAAACAATTTGTGTTATGACATTAAAGTTGGAAGCTTAGGGAATTGAAATAGCTAGCTAACTAACACAACCACACAGCCAGTATACAACTGTCACTCTTGCAATATTTTAATAACTGTCTGCCATATTATCTCTAGATTCATGAGTTGACCAACTTTTTTTCTAATTTTATAATGCTACAAATCCAAAAAAAAAAAAAAAATTGTCTTTTTTTCATTTTTGGGTGAAAATGAATTTTCATTAATGATAATTTGGACACCTTATATTTTTGTTGATGTTGATTGAGATATTTATTTCATCATAAAAAATGTATCCAGAGGGATTCGAATTCGAAACTTCTGGTAAGAATGAAGGAGCAGTTATCACTCTATTACAATCGGTGACGTATTTAGATATATTATTCCATTCAAATAAAAAATTGAAGAAAATAAAATGAGGATGAGGAAATTCCCTTTAAATCATCTTATGTTATGTGGGGCTTATGCAGAAGATCACGTGCAAATCACATGCCTAAGTTTAATTCACTTAATTAAGTAATCTAATCACGTGATCCATCCTGTTAAGATCCAGTTTAGCACTTTTGATTAATAATTAATAATATACATTTTCTAACTCAAATTAATCAAATCTTTGTTTGTGTCAGTAACACTCTAATGCTTCCCAGATTACCCAATTTTTTTAAAAATAAAATAATTTATCTTTCTATTCTCTCTGTTTCAATTTATTTGTCATCCGTTTAAGCAGAATAACTACTTTACTGCACTTAACTTTTCTTTTACTTGTTCCTTTCATTTTTTTTAAACTTTCAAGTACGGTTATTGGTAATTATTTATTTTATTTTTTCATCAACGGTTACTTTAAGTCGAAATTAATTAAAGTACTAGAAAACATAATAGTACATAGAAAGACACCTTCTAATATGGCTTTAACTGACAATTAATATCTTAACTTTGAAATTATATGATTAGATATCTTAACTTGATATAATTAGATCTCGTAAACACACTTTTCCAGATGTGCATTATCAAAATTAGAGTGTATACAAAGTCAATTTAAACCAAGTTAAAATGTCTAAATGTAAATTAAAATGACAAGTAGCACTGCAACCATCAGTATGCACACATCTCGATACCTTAACTTGGTCTCAACGGACAAACTAAACTCTCTAACCCGTCCCCATTGTATGAATTCTATAAAATACATATACATGTATTAAACAAAACAGAACATGTAAGCCAAAAAGTGACAATGTTGTTCTCAAGAGTACAAACATATTGACCTCTCTAATTAATAGTCACAACTAAGAACTACTCGAACTATTTGACCTGAAAACAGCTAACAAAACTGTCGAATGAGCTATTTTTGCACGAAAACAACTTGTTTCTGTTTAGATTATCCCAATTTTGTTTGCCACACCCAATGCATCATAGTCTGGAGTCAGTCGAACGTAAGCCTTTTTGGTTCCATCAGGCCTATTGAAAAACAAACAAGCTTCATGTCAACAGTTTTCAGAAACAAAACATTCACTAAGAACCAAAACACAGCCGCTGGCATGAAAATGGGATTCTATGTGGCATAGCATGATGATGGTGATCAACAAAACACCAACTACCTTATACTTAAGTATACTACATTGCCAATTACCGAGCCGTAAAATGGAAAATACAAAAAGATCATCTGATATTTTGGCATTTACCTGATCAAAGTGTTCACTTTCTTGGTCTGAATATCATACATCTTCTTCACGGCATCCTTAATCTTCTTCTTGTCAGCATGGATATCAACAATGAAAACCAAGGTGTTGTTCTCCTCAATCTTCTTCATTGCTGACTCGGTGGTTAAAGGACATTTGAGGATTTGGTAATGATCCAACTTGTTCCTTGGAGGTGCACTAATACGGGGATACTTTGAGTTTCTATCCTTCTTCAATGTCCTGGGCCTGTGAAAGGTGACTTTTGTTCGTATCTTCTTTGCCGTCTTCTTGAAGGTTGAGCCAGATTTCACAGCCTTGGTAACCTTTGCAGCCTGAGCTTTGGGGTCTGCCTTTTTTGTGCTATTAGTTGTGACCCAAAAGATATAACAGAATCAATATGATGCAATGACACCAATTAGCAGAAGAGAAGCCATATAGATTATCATTGTGAACTTCAATGACACTGTCACGGGCCTTGAATAATATACACACATGTATATAAGCCTAGCTTCTACTTTTTCTTTTTTTTATGACAAAGGAAACCCGCAGCCGCTACCCTTTGGGTGCGCATAGGGTTAAATCCATGCTCCTATGCAATAACTCACAAACCACATAAGAGAGGTAACCCGCACTAGGCAAGCCCGATGCGACGAGCTCGACCCAGAAGGCAAACCCCTTGCTTTCGCTGGCAAGGGGTTTCGAACTTGAGACCTCCAACATGGAAGTCCCAAGCCCAAACCACTGAGTCACCCCGAAGGGTATAAGCCTAGCTTCTACTTCATAGCACATAACACCATTTCCAGGTTAAACCACCATTGTGTTTGGCTATTAGATCAGAACACCAAGGAAAAATGTCCGAAAACATAATATTATCTTGCTTCAAAGTACGAATTAGGAATTCCATCTCATTGGTTTTTTATCTTCTTTTGTTAGAATTTATTTATTTTCATCTTTTTATAAGTAAAGTAACCATTTCATTAATCTAAAACCAGTTGCTGGCTCTGTACATTACAAAAGAGGCAAAATCTCAGCTCTTTCTCTATTCATGTAAAGAGCTGAAAACTAAAAACTTACAAAATATTCTAACATGTGTCTGTGTCATATACATCAGCTTCAGCCACTGTATGCTAAAAAGTTAAGAAACAAACAACTGTAGGCTAGTCTAAGTACATTGTTCAATTTTCCTTCAATGCATCTCCGATCCTCTTCCTCCACACAACCAAGCAGAATAAACTTATAGTAAATAGAGATGCATATCATTTTTTGTACAGCAGTGCCATTCCAAATAAAACTTCTTCTGCTACGAAAAAGAAATGATTTTTAGAATTCCTAAGTACTATTAGACTCTTTTATGTGTCTTATTTGGGTTCGTTATGCCAAGTGGGGAACTTATTACCGGACATTACCAGGCAATCGAACAAGCAAAAGTCCACTTTCCCAACTTCCAACCTCCATTAAACAGAAAATAAGAACTACGAAAAGAACATTGCAACACGAAGATCAATCAAATCGCAGTTCAAGCCTATTACTCCGCCAAAATTTGTGAACTAATAAAGGTCCACAGTTCACACAATTACAACTACTTTAGCTTATCAATTTACAATATAATTAGAAGACTAACAAATCAATCAACCAACTACAACTCAAATCAAAATTAGTCCAATTCAGCTAAATAAATCCACTATATACAATCCACTCTATCATTCCGACCTCCAGTAAATAGGAAAAAGAACTATGAAAAAGAACAATATAACACGAAGATCAGTCAATTCGTAGTTCAAGCCCATTTATCCACCAAAATCAATCAACCAACTACAACTCAAATCAAAATTAGTCCAATTCAGCTAAATAAATCCACTATATACAATCCACTTTATCATTCCGACCTCCAGTAAATAGGAAAAAGAACTATGAAAAAGAACAATATAACACGAAGATCAGTCAATTCGTAGTTCAAGCCCATTTATCCACCAAAATCTAAACTATTGAAGGTCCACAGTTCACACAAAGCTTATCAAAATACAGTATAATTGGACAAAGTAATCAATCAATCAACTAACTACAGCTCAATCAAAATTTGTTAATTTCAGCTAAAGAAATCCACCCCATCCATTTCAACATCCATTAAGCACAAAAAAAAAAAAAAACTACGAAAAAGAACAGCAATTCACAGTTCAAGCCCATTTGCCTTCCAAAACTGGCTGGTAATGAAGGTCCAAAATCCATGCAAATACAAACTTCTTTAGCTTATCAAAATACGTCATAATCGAAAAACTAACAAATCAATCAATCAACTAACTACTAAATCAAAATTTGTCAAGTTCAGCTAACTGAATCCACTCAATCCATTCCAATTTCAGATAATTCTTCTTTTAAGGCAAATTAAAGGCTCTACAAAACTAGCAGTTCTCTAATTTCGCATAATTCAGTAGTAAACAAGTACATAATGAAGCTAAATACCTTTCGCCGGAGCAATTTTGACAGTACTGCAACCCGAATCTTACCTACACCAAATCATACAAAAAAAACAATGAGATACATATATATACAGCTGCTCACTTTCGTAGAAGGAACTTCCCGGCAACGGCCGGCGAGAATTGACCAACCTGGAGGAGAAGGCGACGGGAGTTATTGCAGCCGCCGGTGAAGTCGTAGGACTGAACAATGACAGACTGACAGTGATAAAGTACTTGGGCTTGGGCCTGCTTTAAATATTTGGGCCTTATTGTGTTTTCCTCTTATAACAGTTGGGTTGCCATTTAGGTCTCGGATAATCGATTGAAGGACCACTATTTAAACTAGGGCTAACTTTCACATAGAGACACTCAAAAATAGATTAATTACGCTATAAAATTATAGTTTGTTAATTATGATTCGTAGCTACATGTTATAGGGATGAGAGAGGCGAGCGAGAGAAGGCAGATAGTGAGAGAGAGGTGAATTGTATATGTATATTGATTAGATAATTGTATATATGTAACTGGTATACATATGTATTTTTGTATATTTGGCGAGCGAGAATGGGAGATGGAGGAGAGAGGCGAGCAAGATTAGGAGAGGGAGGAGAGATGCGAGCGAGATTGGGAGAGGGAGGAGAGAGGCGAGCGAGATTGGGAGAGGGAGGAGAGAGGCGAGCAAGAGAGGGCAATAATTTGTATAATTCGCATCTCGTTTGTATAATTCGCGGGTACGTTTGCATGATTCACGTGTTTTTGTATAATTGAGTAATACAAAGTCTGGATTTATACAAATATGATCAAATTCGAAATAACGAATTGATACAAACATAAACATTTAAACTTTAAACAGTTATACAAATTATATTATACAAATTACATTATATAAATTATATCATACAAAATCCAAAAACTACATGTTTATACAAATTTTAAAAAGTTATACAAAAAAAGATTGAATGTATATGGTGATAAAATTGAAAAACCATAGGAAATCATCATCATATACAAATACAAACCATTGTATACAAATACAAATAAGAATTGTTAGTTGTGAATTATACAAACGTGACTAATTATACAAACCCGAAGTCAGCCCACGTAATTAATGGTTAATGATAGTCGCGAGTGATAATTATAGCAAACTATAGCTATGATGACTAATTAAATAGTATAAGTTTGTTTAACCGCATCATTTTCCCTTTAAACTATAGCCATCGTATATAAATTCTTTGTATGTTTAATCGTTCAGATCAACTTTAGACATTCGAGACTAAAGTTGAAAAAAATCGTGTTTGAAGTTTAACTTCGAATAAAATATATGTTGGATTTGTCTATTTATAATGTACACCTCAAAATTATTGACCTACTTATACCAATCATACAATATGTATATACATGAAGTTGTAAAAATCTAAAATATTGAATACGTTACAATTAAATATTCACAAGAAAAATATTTGAATTAGCCGTAATACATGCATAAGCTTATCTTAGTTTCTTCTCATTCAAATCTACTAAGAAATAATATCATTTTTATTGGTCAATTTATTTCGTCGATAGTTTAAAGTCGAAATATTTGATTGTGTGCCTCACATATAGTCAAATTAACAATAGCATTTGTTATATATCGTAAGCACTAACAACTGAAAATCATTATTTTCGTACCATATATTATCAGGAAAAAAAATAACTAGACATGTGATTAGGTAAACGATTATGACGTAGGCTCGATCACTTGGACAGACCTTAATCATGCGCCACTCTAAAGTGCGATAAAGGTCACCAACCTAGGTCATGAGCCTTCTTGATCAAACATTGACCCTATGAAAGTATGTTTCTCAATTGTCCTTAGCTCTTTTTTGATAGTACATTCTTACAACTATTTTATCTTCTTATCACTTAATGATGTGGGACTAAAGTGATCCTTCTTAGACAGGCAAATTTTGCTGTCCAAAAACAGCACTTTTTGCTTATTTTACAGCTTAATGCTAGCCTGTTTAATGATTATTCAGGAGTCTATGTCAATGCTAGTAGTGTTAGAGTCGGAATATTCATTAAGAAGGGTCAAATTATATGTATAAAGAAGTAAATATTCGAAAATTAATGTTAAGAGGACTCAATATATAGTATTATATATTGTATACGTTTAAAAAATTATATTCATCAAGGAGTGTCAATTTACCCCGCGACAAGGGTGGGTCCAGGAAAGAAAAAGGAATTACATGATTAATTCCAAATAAGGCAAATGCATGTGCTGAAGTACTGTTGATGAATAGCGCTATGAACAAGTTTAGGACATATGTAGTGTTAATGTAATGCGTTTATCTGAATTCAGTAAATCAAATGAGTAGTGGTGGAATCTCATAACAGAACCCATAAAGTTCAAATCATGAATCCGCCCTCATAAACAACAATTGGGAATTGTTTTTGATCTATGATATAGCATAAGAATAAATAAGTCATAACCAATTCTTTTTTCTTTTCTTTTTTTGTTGTTGAAAAGATAAATTAACACATTTATTCAATCAAAAACAATTATGAGCTAGACAACAATGTTATGCCTCTTAACAATATTGGGCTTTTATCTCTGTTGGCCAATAATTAGACTTAGGATTAGGTGATAGCATTAGATAAAAATCAATTGGAATTTGAATTGGGTAGGGGCCGCGCGAACGCAGGCCCCCGCTGCAACAAATTATGACGTAGACTCGACTACTTGAGCCGACCTTAGGCAGGCACCCCTCCAAAGTGCAATGGAGGTCACAAGCCTAGGCCATGGATCTTATTGATCGCCCATTGACCCCGTCCAGGTAAGTATGTTTCTTCGATGTCCTTGGCCTTTTTTTATAGTATATCCTCATTACTCTTTTATCTTCTTCACTCAGCGATGTGGGAGTAAATCATCATTTTTCAATTTTCATTTCAATCTAATGAACTTCCATCAGTTTTCACATTTGCTATGTATTTAAATTTAACCTTTGTACAAATACTCATCCAGACTATGCATCTTAATTCCTTGTGATCTGTATTATAAGTAGAACGAATAACGAAATAATGAATGGCAAGGAGATGAATGATGACCAATATGAGTTGTAGTTTATGAATGATGACCATTTTGAATTGTCATGGTTCAAGGTATAAGGAGAAGTTGCAGCCTGATACGATAGACGTAAAATAGTGTAACTTGTTCCATAATGACTCAAACGTTTATTAGCTTCTGATTGAGTTGGGAAAATGTTATATGCTTATTTGCTTAGTTATTATCAGTGATAAGAGCGAAAAAATGAAGGTTAGTCGAGACCCCGAATGGCCATGGAGGTTGTAAATCATGCGTTGCTCCCATGGTCGCGGTTCATGGTCACAGTTTTAAGGTCGTGCCAATCAATGTTGCTACAATGTAATATGAAGAAATAATTAGCTTTTCGATTCTTCATTAGGAATTGACATGTTTTGGTGTTGGATTTTAGGTCTGCTAATATTGATAAATGAAAAGAAAACTTAAGTTTTCTTACCATAGATTGTTTTTTGTTAAGAGGAACTTGAGAAAAGAAATGTTTTGCAACCGATTCACAAATTCAGAAAAACAAACCATTCACTTCTCAAGTTCTTCTGTAACCAAAGAAAACAAGAAAATAATCTAGGCCATGGGCCTTGTTGATCACCAATATATTGACCTCGCTCAGGTAAGTATGTTTCTCCGTAATTGACCTTGGCTCTTTTTTATAGTGTCTCCTTGCTACTCTTCTGTCTTATTCACTTGACGGTGTGGGATTATGATATTATTTGCCAAGGAGGCAGTGCTAGTCTGTAAAAAAGGGTAATTAACATCCTCAATGTCCGAAAGAAGCAATATGCGCTTGGTTTATTATACTACTGATAATCAGAGACGTTAGATCACATCATTAAATGATAGTAGTAAATTCATATAATGTTCAGGGACAGATTTAGAGCTTAAATTTGATGGTTTTAACTTTTAAAATCTTATCATTGAATCTATTGCACTTGTGGAATTTCAGACTCAAAAGTATAAAATTTGTCACAATTTTAGAAATTTTGATGTTGATATACACCACAGCCTGTGTCTGAAAATGTTGGATTCATGAGTTGAACCCCTAGCAAACATGCTACATCTGCCTCTAACACATTAAAACAACAGCATATATAAGAGAATACATGAGTAGAGAAACTGTTTGTTCATTCTTTGGTTAAAGTTTCAACACGAATGAATCTCTAGGGGATAATTGATGTAAACAATCCACCTGCCCCGTCCCCACGAAAATGCAAGGGGGGAAAGGAGTTCATAGACAGCCAATGTGAGTGAAAACAGCAAAAAGAGTTAAGGGAGTCTGTCAGACAGCCATGAGACCATCTCAAGCCGGTAAACCAGGCTGAGAACGATCATCTACTGCACCATGACCCCGAAAGGCCATGGAGGCTGTCAATCACCGCTCGAGTCTCATGGCCATGATTCATCCACCAGACTTGGTTTCATGTCTCTTTAGAAGTCAAGGATACAGTGGTACGAGCCTATAGAACAGATCCTGTTCAAGTAAGGTCGTGTACATCTATGTTGCTGCATTGTAATATAAAGACTTGGCTTCTATTACAATGCAATGGAAGTCACCAACCTAGGCCATGGGTCTTATTGATTGCCCATTGACCCCGTCCAGGTAAGTATGTTTCTTGGTTGTCCTTGGCCTTTTTTTATAGTATATCCTCATTCCTCTTCTGTCTTCTTCACTTAGCGATATGGGAGTAAGTCATCGTTCTTCCGTTAGTTATCACATTTGCTATGCATTTTAATCTTTACACAAATACTCATCCAGACTTTGCATCTTCCTCATGATATGTAGTATAAGAAGAAATGAATAACGAAATAGTGAATGGCAGTTGTTCTTTTGATAGTCCTTCTGTCGGTTTAATTGAGATGCCTCGGACCTGACTTATCACTCGGAAAGAGTAACATGAAGCTCGAACATGTGTGACGAGAAGTGAACCTAACATTGGTGCTAGTTTGACATAGAAGTATTAACATGCAATTAAGCCAACTAAAAGATAACAAATGAGAATGCAGTGTTGTTCTTTTGATAGTCCTTCTGTCATATTATTTCGACGATAACATAAACTATAGTCACAAAAAAAAAATTGTAAGTATATACAAAGCCTCCTTGAACATCAGGTACAACTTCCATGCAGCCACGCAGTAAGCACAGAACGAACAATTATTTTGCCTTTTACTATAGAATACCCATGTGCACGCTGCAAATAGTGGCTTACGCCTATTTTTGGAGGGGTTCTCTCTATTGAGTGCCCCCTAGGAAAAAAGGTACAACTTGTAGGATTTTGAATGATTTCATAGTCATTTCCAAGTTGGCGTAAACCACATTCTGAATAACAAATGTACCAAGAGGTCATCTCCGTTTCAAGAAAAATGTTTGGGTTCTGTCGAACTTGTAACTTCCAGTGTAAATGTTCTCTTCATGAGCTTCATACTCAATGCATTGCCAGATAATCCGAGAAAGTTGAAGATTTTCCATCCTATATTCAGATAACATAAATGGAAAATGTGAATTCATACAAGCCGCGGTGTACAATGCTCCTCTAGCAGCAGTATAAAGAGCCAAATGCTGCAACTTCAATTTCAGCATCATCTTTATATAATAACATAAAAAAGAATTGGGAATCCATCTCAAGCCCGACGAACAGATCTTGTTGTACAAGTAAGGTCGTGCTAACAAAGTACATTCTGAATAACAAATGTACCAAGAGCTCATTTTCAGCTCTAGTCTCTTAAGCCGCCCACGGTTCATCCACCTCCTTCGAACTCAAGGATAAGGAGGTACGAGCCTATAGAACAGATCCTGCTCAAGTAAGGTCATGCCGAATATGTATATTGGCTCAACAAGCAAGGGTCTTTGTTGAAGCAAAAAGCTAGGATTAAATGGTATGAAGATGGTGACAGTACGTAACAGCAAGTACTTCCACTCTATGCTCAGAGACAGGACGAGAAGATTGAGACTGAGTAGAAGAAGTGGATTACTGGAGATGCAAAAATTGCAAAAGCTGCAATCAAACATTATGAACGTATGTTTAATCTAAAGCAGCACCGGGTTGATCCTAATATTTTAGATTGTATTCCTGAATGTATCACCCACGAAGATAATCAAATGCCCTCAAGAAGATGAAATTAAAGAAGCCATCTATCCGACAGCGCTGCTGGCCCTGATGGGATATTATCAAGGAGGGAGTGATTAATTTTGTTCAGCTTTTTTTCTTGAAAGGAAAACTAACTAATTTTTTCTCTCATATATACCCTTCTTGCTTGTTTTCAGAATTGAGACCTATTAGCCTCACTAGTGGGAATACCAAGTCCATTAGGATGATTATGAAGCAAATTCACTGGTATGGAAAAAGTTCAGGCCAGAAAATGAACAAAAATAAATGTTTTTTCCTTACTGCTCCAGGTACAGGACCTAGTAGGATAAACAAAATCAGAAGTTCCACTGGTTTCCTTAACAAGGAGTTTCCTTTTGATTATCTTGGATGCCCTATCTATGTTGGGAAGAAAAGGAATGAATATTTTGAGAAGTTGTTATCGAAAATTGTCAAAAGGCTCAATGGTTGGCAAAGCAGCATGCTTTCATATGGAGTCAAATACATTCTCATTAAACATGTCCTCCAATCACTACCTATATACACTCTTACTGCTTTAACTCCTCCTAAAGGTATTATCAACCTCATGGAGAGACATTTCAGTAGGTTCTTTTGGGGCTCCACAACAGATAAAGATAAATATCATTGGAGCTCGTGGAAGAACATGTGTTTCCCGAGGAATGAAGGTGGATTAGGTATGAGAAACATGAAAGACATTTGTGATATCCTCAATATCAGGAAGTGGTGGAGGTTCAGGTGTCAAGATACTTTGTGGGCTAAATTCACTAAGGCCAAGTATTGTGTCCAATCCCATCCTGCTGCTAAAGTTTGGATATCTGGTAACTCACATATTTGGAAGAATCTTACTCAAACCAGATCAAAAGTTGAGCACAATATGATCTGGAACATTCAAAAAGGAGATTGTAGTTTTTGGTGGACAACTGGACAGGCTATGGATCTTTAGCAACTTACACTCCTGACCAAAGTCACTCTATCAAAATTCAAGTGAAAAACTTCATCAACAATCAGTTTTGGGATGTACAGAGTCTACAAGATGTGTTGCCGCGGTGGCTGGTTCAACATATCACCAATATTAAAATTGGTTCCAGTAGTAGAAGTGATCATTTCTTGATTTGGGAGGCTACTAGTGATGGTGTCTATTCAAATAGCTCTGCTTGGAATTGCATAAGGGAAACTAGAGTGTCAGATCCTATATGGAAAAACATTTGGCATAAAAGTATTCCATTCAAAATGTCTTTCTTATCTTGGAGACTCATTAAATCTAAACTACCCTTTAATGATATTGTTTGCAGGTTTGGAAAGGGAAATCCTCTTGATTGCCTATGTTGTGCTACAACTATGCCAGAAACTATCAAGCACCTCTTCATTGACAGTGAGCCTGCAAAATATTTGTGGAAGTTTTTTGGTCAACCTTTGGGAGTTGTGTACAGAAGCAAGCAAGTTAAAGTGTTCCTTCAAGACTGGTGGCAGACACCTGGACAGAATGCAATACACAAAGTGATGATTCAGACGATTCCAATATTAATTGCTGGGAGTTGTGGAAGGCGAGGTGTTCTTGTAGATATGACAGGAAAACAAGTTTTTTATCTCAGAGGAATGGAGCAACAAATAAGTTGGAACATCAAAGCTGCTATGGACAAAACTTTTCCACTTCAGAAAATGGATCTCCACTGGAATCAACTATGTCAAGTGGTAGAAAATTTGAGACCAAGTATTAATCGCAAGATTGTGGTGTGGAACAGACCAGAACAAGGAATGATTAAACTTAACACAGATGGAAGTTTTCTGGAGCATAACGGAAAGGCTGGAATAGGAGGCATAGCCAGGGACAGCACTGGAGATTTCATCTTTGCGTTTGCTATTCCCATTCGGTGTAAGGATCATAATGTTGCTGGTTGTTCAATGGCGGAAGAATAATGGGCATCAAAAAGGCATTATAGAAATGGATTGTGGACCTATTTTATACCGTAGGCTATGGGATTAAAGGAGCTTATTTGCTAGACAAGCAGTGACATGCTTAAACATTCCCTTTTTTACATGGTTAAGGCGAAGTCCCCCTTTCTTGTTGTGCTTCTACACGTCAGGATTGCAATCCTGGAAATACTTGTTAAAAAAAGCAGTTGAACTTTGGATTGGATAGGGGCCGCGCGAACGCAGGCCCCCTCTGCAACAAATTATGACGTAGGCTCGACCACTTGGGCCGACCTTAGGAAGGCACCCCTCCAAAGTGCAATGGAGGTCACCAACCTAGGCCATGGGTCTTATTGATCACCCATTGACCCCGTCCAGGTAAGTATGTTTCTTTGTTGTCCTTGACCCTATTTTATAGAATCTCGTCATTACTCTTCTGTTTTCTTCACTTAGCGATGTGGGAGTAAGTCATCATTCTTCAATTTTCATTTCAAATTGAATTTCAATTTATTGAACTTCCATCAGTTATCACATTTGCTATGTATTTTAACCTTTGCACAAATGATCATCTATACTATGCATTGCCAGATAATCCGAGAAAGTTGAAGATTTTATGTCTTATATTCAGATAACATAAATAATAAAAGCGAACTCATTTAGGCCAAGGAGTAAAATTCTCCTCTAGCAATTCATATTATGTAATACTACAAATTAGTCTAGCAACAGTATAAAGAGCCAAATGTTGCCGCTTCGAATTCAAGGATACAGTAATACGAGCCTGTCCAAGAAGAAATGAAGACAGACAAGAATGTAGCAGCAGAGAAACATATGAGTAAGATAATGTAGTTTATGAGTGATGCCCGTTTTGAATTGTCATATTTCACGGTATTAGACGCTGCAGCCTGATGCGATAGACGTAAAATAGTGTAACATGTTCCAATCAATGTTGCTACAATGTAATATGAAGAAATAAAATGATTAGCTTTCCGATTTTGCATTAGGAATTGACATGTTTTTGTTGGATTTTAGGTCTTACCATAGATTGTTTTTTGTTAAAAAGGAACCTGAGAAAAGAAATGGTTTGCACCCGATTCAGAAAAACAAACCATTTCCTTCTCAAGTTCTTCGGTAACCAAAAAACAAGAAGGGAAACTAGGCCATGGGACTTGTTGATCACCCATTGACCCCATTCAGGTAAGTATGTTTCTCCGTAATTGACCTTGGCTCTTTTTTTTTATAGCGTCTCCTTGCTACTCTTCTATTTAATTCACTTGACGGTGTGGGATTATGATATTATTTTCCAAGGAAGCAGTGCTAGTCTGTAAAAAAGAGTAATTAACACCCTCAATGTCCGAAAGAAGCAATATGTGCTTGGTTTATTATACTAATGATAATCAGAGACGTTACATCACATCATTAAATAATAGTAGTAAATTCGTATGATGTTCATAAATTTGATGGTTTTAACTTCTAAATTCTTATCATTGAATCTATTGCACTTGTGGAATTTCGGACTAAGTATAAAATTTGTCAAAATTTTATGTAGATATACACCACACCCTGTGTTTGAAAATGTTGGATTCATGAGTTGAACCCCTAGCAAACATGCGACATCCGCCTCTAACACATTAAAACAACAGCATATATACGAGAATACATGAGTAGAGAAACTGCTTGTTCATTCTTTGGTTAAAGATGTAACACGAATTAATCCCGAGGGGATAATTGTTCATTCTGAAGTTTTGATGATTTAACAAACTTCGGATTCTAACAAGGGACCTGGTTGAGGAAAGACCAAGAGTTTTCGTACATGAAAAAGACAAACGACAGTTATCTAAATGTTGTCAAACCTATTGAGGTTGGTGCATGTCTTTTTAGAGCAGCAGGCTCTCAGCCAATGATATTGCTCCAAGGGTTTGTGTCCATATTATATTAGTCTTCTTCTCCAATGACACAACCCATGTTTTGGCAAATAAAGTTTTTGAATTCTGAAAATTCATAAGCTAAAAAAGAAAAAGTCATCTTCAAGGAAGAACACTGCTCATACTCAAAAGGGGCCTGATGGAGTGTTGAGGCGTCTTCTGTTGTATTTTGAGCTTTGTGTCTTGTGTTCTTTTATTGTAAATCTACTCCTAAGCTATAAAGGATAATGATTTGGTTGCTTTTCTAACTCATTAGTTTGAGTCGGATTAACTAGAGTTAGTTAGTCGAATCATCTATGTTTTAGTCAAGCCTCTTTACGTCATTGATTTGATGTTCTCTTGGGTAGATTTTCCTAGAGTGTCAACTAGAGTTAGTTGATATGTGGGTGCAACAGAGTTGCTGCTTGTTTCTTCTCTTATCTTTGAGATCTGAGTTGGTGGCTAGAGTTAGCCTTGTTGGGTTCTTGAAGCCTAGATCAACTAGAGTTAGTTGGTTTAGTGAGCAATAGAGTTATTGCTTAGTTTCCTTTGTTGTGGAGTTGCTACAATAAGGGGAAAGGGATTAAGAGTTTAATTCCTAGGTTACAAGAGTTTGTAGTTCTCTCTATTAAAGCACATGTTAATTATTATATTTAGTTGATTATTGTTTGACATATACTTCAGCTAGTAGTCTAGCACTCCTATATCTCTTCAAGTAGTTTAGCACGTTTAGCACTCCTCTTTCAGAGGAGTTAGTTTAGGCAATTAGTTAGTCCACTCTTGTATATAAACACAATATTGGATCAATGAAACACATCTCGATCTCTTGATTTTATATGGTATCAGGAGCCCTAATATACTCTAAAGAGTAAGATCTGTTTTTTTTTTCTTCTCTCTTCCACCCACCCTCCACATATGGGAGACGCTACTCGTGTTGTAAATGCTGATTACAACGTCGGCGCAATGATCGTTCAATTTAACCCTGCATCCCAATAGCACTCCTATATCTCTTCAAGTAGTTTAGCACGTTTAGCACTCCTCTTTCAGAGGAGTTAGTTTAGGCAATTAGTTAGTCCATTCTTGTATATAAACACAATATTGGATCAATGAAACACATCTCGATCTCTTGATTTTATACTCTCCTCCGTTGAGAAGGGGGTTTCCACGTAAAATCCTTGTGTTTGATTTACTTTGAGTTATTTATTTTCCGCACTATTATTTTGTCAAGGGACCTGGTCCAGTGACTATTAATGGACGCATCCATTCTATCAATTGGTATCAGAGCTTGGGCTCTCTATTTAGTTAACACCAAGAGAGAATCCTGTGTAAAAATGGTTGCTCCACTAAACCTGGAAGAAGGACAATCATCAACCAGACCACCTTGATTTAATAGCCAGTTCTATAGTTGGTGGAAGACTCGCACACACGACTATCTGATGATTGAGGATAGTGAGCTTTGGGATATTGTTCTTGATGGCCCTCACATTCCTACCATGGATGTGAAGGATGGAGAAATCACAAGGGTTGTTCCCAAAACCCCACAACAGTATAATGAGGTTGAACGGAAGAAGATCGAGAAGAACTACAAGGCTAAAAAATTGTTGGTCTGCGGCATTGGAGCTGAGGAATACAATCGAATCTCGGCTTGTGAATTAACCAAGTAGATCTGGGATTGTCTAAAAACAACTCATGAAGGGACTGAGCAAGTGAAAGAGTCCAAGGTGGACATGTTAACCACCTAGTACAAGAACTTCATCATGAAAGAAGGTGAATCCATTCAGGAGATGCATACCAGGTTCTCAGCTATCACCAATGAACTCAAGTGTTTGGGTGAACCTATACACCCCAGCAACCAGGTGAGGAAATACTTAGGATTCTTCTTAAGTCATGGACCAGTAAAGTTGATGCAATTACTGAAGCAAAGGACCTGAAGGTGCTTACTATGGATGCATTGATTGGGAATCTTCATACCCATGTAAATGCACAGAAATCAAGACCCTTCTAAGAAAGAAGCAAAAAGGGATAAATCAGTAGCTCTCAAGGTGTTACAAAGTGAAATCCCTGACCTGGATGAGGAGATGGCCTATCTCACTCGAAGATTTCAAAAAATCGTGAGAAAACATGGAGGTTTCATGAAGAAAGAAAACCCTGACAGAGCTGCAAAGGAAAATGACTTGTGTCACAAGTGTGGTAAACCAGGTGACTACCTTGTGAAGGTAGGAGAGGTTGTTTCTGAAGGACCTCCGCTCAAAGGAAAAACAGTAGTGAAGAAGCCAGACATGTTGAAAAGTTTGGAATAAGTAAACATAATTGTAAAATATTAAGTCATCTTATCGTTAAAAATGGTTTGGAACCAACAACAACAGCAGTTTTGATAATCATTGGCACAGAGGCAATGTACAGAAGGAAAGGGATGAAGCAACTATAATATACGAACTATTTTGTTGCCTAAACTGGCTTTGAAATTTCTAATTTCTAAGTCATGGCCAATGTACAATGAAAAGTTAAGTCGGCAATTTGCCTCTAACGGTCATCGGGTGGTGCAGCTCTTTTCTCCTGTACAATGAAATGTGTTTGTCTTTTTATAATCGAATGTGTTTATCTTTTTATACTCTTTCTGTCATTTTATTTCGACGATATAAGATAAACAATATTCATAAAGAAATAGTTACTTTTATATGAACGTCCTTTTAGGAATTCATAAGGTACAACTTCCAGGATGTTGAATGATTTCATAGTCTTTTCCAAGTTGGCGTAAGCCAGATTCTGAATAACAAATGTAACAAGAGCTTATTTTCAGCTCTAGTCTCATATGCCCACCACGGTTCATCCTATAGAACAAATCTTGTACAAGTAAGGTCGTGCCAATCAATGTAATATGAAGAAATAAAATGATTAGCTTTCCGATTTTGCATAATGTAATGAACCTGGATGGGACAGATTTTTGATAATCATCCTTAGGGTCAAGGATTGTTTGATCCGGGCGGGAATGTGATGACCTGAATAAATGACCTAAGTGAAGAATAAATAAATGGCTAATAGAATTATAACACCTGAGATTTAATTGGAGTTAATGAAGCTGAAGGGTTGTGATTGCACGTGAGCATCCTATAACTAAGTCCCGGAAAGAGCAAGAGGGGCATTGATCAAATTGGTATTATTCTCGTGCTCTCCTCTCTCTCTTCTAACAGACTCTCTTTTCTTCTCTTCTTCCTTCTAATCTAAACATTCTGCCTGCAGGATTGGAGCTCTGTCCATGGCGGCTTACTATCTTAATTTCTTTATTTCCTTGCATTTCTGTACAATCTCGTTCGAATGAATATAGAAAATTGTTCCAAAAAGAGAATTGTTCAGTCATAGTTGAATTATATATATTTCCTAAATAGAGGTCAGATCCTGACACATTAGGAAATTAACATGTTTTTGTTGGATTTTAGGTCTTACCATAAATTGTTTTTGTTAAAAGGAACCCGAGAAAGAAATGGTTGGCACCCGATTTAGAAATTCAGAAAAACAAACCATTTCCTTCTCAAGTTCTTCTGTAACCAAAAAAAAATAAGAAGGGAAACTAGGCCATGGGCCTTGTTGATCACCCATTGACCCCGTTTAGGTAAGTATGTTTCTCCGTAATTGACCTTAGCCCTTTTAGCATCCCCTTGCTACTCTTCTGTCTTATTCACTTGACGGTGTGGGATTATGATATTATTTGCCAAGGAAACAGTGCTAGTCTGTAAAAAAAAAGTAATTAACATCCTCAATGTCTGAAGTAAGCAAAATACGTGCTTAGTTTATACTACTGATTACTCCTGAGGAATCAAAAACGTTAGATCACATCATAAAATAATAGTAATAAATTCGTATAACGTTCAGGGACAGATTTAGAGTTTAAATTTTGATGGTTTCAACTTCTTAAATCTTGTCATTGTCTCATTGAATCTATTTTCTGTCTCCTTAGAAATGGTTCATCCACCATACTTGATTTTTTTTGTCTCCTTAGAAATCAAGGATAAGGTGGTACGAGCCTATAGAACAGTTCATGTACAAGTAAGGCCGTGTCCATTGATGTCAAAACTTGGTTTGAATGGATAACTTATCGATGTGAGAGACCAGGCGAGAGAAAGAGAAAAATGAAGCATTCAATTCTATCAACCTATTTGTTTATGTTTATTTTCTTTTTTGAAAAAGATACGTCTAAATTATTGAGAATGTGAATACTGATATAATTCACAAGCCTATAAATGAGATACTAGAAAATAGTTGTACTTTGGATTGGGTAGGGGCCGCGCGAACGCAGGCCCCCGCTACAACAAATTATGACATAGGCTCGACCACTTGGGCCGACCTTAGGTAGGCACCCCTCCAAAGTGCAATGGAGGTCACCAACCTAGGCCATAGGTCTTATTGATCGCCCATTGACCCCGTCCAGGTAAGTATGTTTCTCTGTTGTCCTTGACCCTATTTTATAGCATCTCCTCATTAATCTTCTGTTTTCTTCACTTAGCGGTGTGGGAGTAAGTCATCATTTTTCAATTTTCATTTCGAATTTGAATTTCAATTTACTGAACATCCATGAGTTTTCAAATTTGCTATGTATTTTAACCTTTGCACAAATACTCATCCAGACTATGCATTTTCCTTGTGAATGCAGTTGTTCTTTTGATAGTCCTTCTGTCCTTTTATTTTGACTATAGCCTCCTTGAGCATCAGGTACTATTTCCTTGCAGCCACGCAGTGAGCACAGAGTGAACTATTCTTTTACCTTTTACTAAAGAATAATAATGTGCACACGCTGCAAATAGTGGCATACACCTATTTTTGAACGATTCCATAGTCATTTCCAAGTTGGCGTAAACCAGATTCTGAATAACCAATGTACCAAGAGCTCATCTTCATTACAAGAAAAGCGTTTGGGGTTCTGCAGAACCTGCAACTCCAAGTGTAAATAAAATGTTATATGCATGTTTGCTTAGTTATTGTCAGTGATAAAATGAAAGGTAGTCGAGAACGATCCTCTATGGCTCCATGACCCCTGAAAGGCCACGGAGGATGTTAATCACGAGCTGGTCCCATGGTCGGTCGTGCCAATCATTGTTGCTACAATGTAATATGAAGAAATAAAATGATTAGTTTTCCAATTTTGGATTAGGTATTGACATGTTTTTGTGTTGGATTTTAGGTCTGCTAATATTGATGAATGAAAAGATAACCTAAGTTTTCTTAGCATAGATTTTTTCAATTAAATAGAACTTGAGGAGGAAAATTGTTTGCGGTATTCAGAAATTCAGAAAAACAAACAATTTTCTACTCAAGTTCTTCTGTAACCAAAAAAAATAAGAAGGGAAACTAGGCCATGGGCCTTGTTGATCACTCATTGACCTCGTTCAGGTAAGTATATTTCTCCGTAATTGACATTGGCCCTTTTTTAATAGCGTCTCCTTGCTACTCTTCTGTCTTATTCACTTTGACGGTGTGGGATTATGATATTATTTGCCAAGGAAGCAGTGCTAATCTTTAAAAAAGAGTAAGTAACATCTTCAATGCCCGAAAGAAGCTATTCGTGCTTAGTTTATACTACTGATTACTCCTGAAGAATCAGAAATTTCAGATCACATCATTTAGAAGTAAATTTGTATAATGTTCAGGGACAGAGGTAGAGTTTAAAATTTGATGATTTCAACTTCTAAAATCTTGTCATTGTCTAATTGAATCTATTGCACTAATAGAATTTTGGATTCAAAGTTTAAAATTTGTCATTTTAGGCAGATATATACCTTGTGTCGAAAATGTTGCATCAAGTTGAACCCCTAGCAAGCATGCTACATCTGCCTCTGGCACATTAATCAAAACAACAGCATATACAAGAGAATACATGAGTAGAGAAACTGTTTGTTCATTCTTTGGTTAAAGTTTCAACACGAATGAATCTCGAGGGGATGATTGATGTAAACAATCCACCTGGCACGTCTCTTCCCGTCCCCACAAAACTGCAAGGAGAAAAAGGAGTTTGTATATTTTCACTCCGGACAAGATACAATGGTTTAACTTGTTCTAACGATGCAATGTGAGTGAAATCAGCAAAAAGAGTTCAGGGAGTCTGTCTGAGACAGATCATCTACTGCACCATGACTCAGGACACGGTGACTGTCAATTACGTTCTAGTCTAGTCTCATGGCCACAATTCATCAGCCAGACTTGGTTTCCTGTCTCCTTAGAAGTCAAGGATAAGGAAGTACGAGCCTATTGAATAGATCATGTTCAAGTAAGGACGTGTCCATCTATGTTGCTGCAACAACATATAAACACGTGGCTTCTATGCTAGCTTACGGATGTGGGAAAAAATGTATACAATTCTATCACTGTCTTCATGAGTGGACAAATGTGACAAAAAACTACCTAATTTGTACCTAATAAGTGTGATTTCTATTGAATAGAACTAGGTGATATCATAAACTACAGTCACGAAAAAAATTGTAACTATATACAAAGCCCCCTTGAACATCAGGTACAGCTTCCATGCAGCCGCGCAGTGAACACAGAACGAAAAATTCTTTTGCCTTTTACTAAAGAATACCCATGTGCACGCTGCAAATAGTGGCTTACTCCTATTTTTGAAGGGGTTCTCTCTATTGAGTGACCCCTAGAAAAAAGGTACAACTTCCAGGATTTTGAATGATTTCATAGTCATTTCCAAGTTGGCGTAAACAGGGGCGGATCTATTAAGGGGTGTGGGGGTGCCACGCCACCCCCAAACTTCGGCGAAAACTCTATATATACATAGGTATATATATATAATATTTATATAAATATAAATATTATATATATATTTTTCTGTAACCAAAAATACAACAAGGGAAACTAGGACATGGGCCTTGTTGATCACCCATTCACCCCATTCAGGTAAGTATGTTTCTCCATATTTGACCTTGGCCCTTTTTTTATAGCGTCTCCTTGCTACTCTTCTGTCTTATTCACTTGACGGTGTGGGATTATGATATTATTTGCTAAGGTCGGCTCAACTACTTGAGCCGACCTTAGGCAGGCACCCCTCCTGGAGGTAAGATCTGCATATACGCTCTATCCTAAAATAGCCGAGGTTAAGCTAAACTCATGTTATCATAGTCCCAAAAAGATGTAAAATAACAGTACTATTATTGTTTTAGTTATCTCCTGAAAGTTCTAGATGGTGTTCGATTTCGGTGGATAATACGTCCCTCCCTGCACTCTCCTCCGAATACCCTTCAGCTCAGCGTATTCAAGTCCCTCCCTGCACTCTCCTCCGAATACCCTTCAGCTCAGCGTATTCAAACCATGACATGCGCTTAACCCACACATCAAACGTTGCACTTTTATCACTAGACAAAAATTATCCCCCATTCTACTTGTAGTTGAAACAAATATTGTCCTAAACCCACAATCAAATGCTGAATGATGCAGTCATTACTGATTGTTGCTGCCTACTTATTTAACCATATAGCTAGTCAGAATATTGATCAAACAAAATTCACCCATTGCAACAATATAGAACAATAGTCTAATAACATATCCAATGTAATCCCACAAGTGAGGTCTAAAAAGGGTGGTGTATACGCAGCCGTACCCCTACCTTGTGAAGGTAGAGAGGTTGTTTCCGATGGAAACTCGGCTCAAGTAAAGCATATCAACATCAGATTGAAAAGGAAAAACAGCAGTGAAGAATGGTTTGGAACCAACAGGCAACAGCAGTTTTGATAATCATTGGCACAAAGGCAATGTACAGAATGAAAGGGATAAAACAACTATAGCTTAAGAACTATTTTGATGCCTAAACTGGCTTTGAAATTTCTAATTTCTAAGTCATGGCCAATGTACAATGAAAAGTCAAGTCGGCCAATTGCCTCTAACGGTCATCGGGTGTTGTAGCAACTACATGTACATTCAGGTGAACCACCTCTGACAACTTCTAAAAGCAGCCTCCTGCAGAAGAGAGACACAAAATAACCGGTCAGTTAGGGTGACGGTAAAGTAAACAGACAATCTTGAACCTTACTCAACCACAAAGTTCGCTCACGAGATGAGGAGTGCTCAAGACCATATAACGGAGACAACAACAGCTAGTTCTCTCGACCAATGTAGGGAAATAAACACCCTCCCCCCTATCCTCACACCCACGCTCAAGACTATTCATTTGAAACATAGAAAATAAGGGGGATCAATATGGGTAAATCAAGTAATAGGAATTGAGTCTCACACTGATATCATATAAAGAAACGTGTAAAGACTACAGTTTACATATTAAAACATACTGTTTTTAACTCCTCAGACCCAAGAAATGCAAGCAAACTCCCACACTGAATGGTCAAAAGATAACATCACAATCCAAATCTAAAAATTTCTCTTATTTTTTTTAATACAGATTGAAAGAATCACCTAGTGATTTTGCCTCCGGAGGGATTTGAATCTGAGACAACTCACTTCATTAACCACTAGGCCACACCCTTATAGGTGTAGAATTTTCTTTTTAAATGACAACCATGAAGAAAATTTTTCCCAAACATCTCGAGTCAAGCTAGATATTGCAGGTACTAAATATTTATAGTAGTATTTGGGATACATACCTACACATTATAGTCAGGTGGACTTCACTCAAAAGCCAAGAAAATTATGGGAGCTGAAAATGTACGAAAGAGGAGGTAATCTACTGGAATTCCTGATGTGTCCTTGAACATGTTAGCTTAACCGGGGAAGTCAAAAATGCTAGGAGCTCAGCAGGTTCTTCATCTTCTTTCACAACCTATCAATCGCATGTTTAGAGAGAATAAGCATTGAGATAAAACACATCAAACAGTACAACACAAATCTAGATAATAACCCACCCACCCCAAACCAAATGAAAGAAAACAGAACAGAACAGAAAGGAAGGGGTAGAGCACCAGTTGGAAAAATCCAAGCAAAATACACATCATCCTGTAACTTTGTGAGTGCTAATGCCACCAACAATTCGGGAAAGCTATTAACTGATACTGATCTTAATTAATTAAATAGAAGAATGAATTGTATAGACATGTTATATTAGCATCTTCTGTTTTTCCACGCATATAATATGCAGTTTCAACTCTGAATCTAGCAACGTGACAAAATGCTCTATTCGACTAGTGTGGCAATGGGGCCAGAACGACAGCAAAATCCAAAACCCTGATCAGGCATCACACAAGAAAATATAACTTGCGCTAAATTAACTAAAAAATAAGAGAAGGTCAAAGGCAAAGTATGAAGAACATTTCCTGATTCTAGCCACATACTAAATTTCATTTTTTTTCCATTTTGTTTTTGTGAATGTTACATCTGAAACATAGAAGAACCCATTTATCAAATACTATGAGCAGCTAAAAAAAAACATATATGAGCGGCTCTAGAACTTGGATCAAGAAAAGCATGCAGCAATAGTACAAGAGTATGAAATAGTGATATACCTCAATGTTGGTATCATTTGGCAGAACCATTCGATGAAGAACATCTGTAGCAGCCTGTTTCCAGTCAATCTCCCCTGGATCACCAAGCCCTTTGCAGCTTACCTTCCGAATCTTGCTAATCTCACAAATAAAAGACCTTCCTACCCAAACATACACAGCTCTACCTGCATCTTTTCCAGAACCTGAAGTTGGAATAATGAAAATATATGC
>JAJOOR010014863.1:0-25427 GCA_036250505.1 Solanum acaule
AGTCCCTATTTCCCGTTAATTAATGTTGAATGTACTTCCGCGACCGATGAAGTGTGATGACAAGTTTGAGAGGCTTGTTTGGGGTTCCTTCGGGTTCCTCATTCGCCATGTCACGTCTAGGCCCTAGGCTTGGGTCGTGACACTTTGTTCCTCAATCAATATACCTAAAAATCAAGGATTTAACATCACTTTATGGCACAAGTTATGCATTTGAGAACATTAAATCTATATAAATAAAACCCCAAATTAGTCCAAATCTCAAACACACATCCCCAACTTAAACTTTTGCTTGTTGATATACCATGAGTTTTTACGGTATTTTTGATGCATTTCACTTAGAAGTTGTGTGTGTCTAGGGCCATATTGTATTATAATTAATGTTTTGTGTCTAATGTTTGCAGGAAATGGGCTTAGATGCGGTTGATGAAGATGCGAGTTGAAAATTGCTGAAGTAGCCACCAACGGTGCCATCCACGAACCGTAGGTCCATCGACGGACCATGGATGGGTAGTCGTAGGTCTTGGTCTGGGGATGAGTTTCAGTAACTCAAACCACATATTGCCAGGATGGACCGTAGCCGAGTCCATGGAACGTAGGTGGTGTGTCGTAGGTGGAACATCAAAGAAGTCTGACAAGTGTGGAACCATGGAGCAAGACGACGGACCATTGGTCGACCCACGGTCCATCCTGCACAACCGTCGATCAAGATCAAAAAGTTGAAAGTTAATTATCTAAGTGTTGAGCCACGGATGGGACCTACGGACCATAGGTCGACCCACGGTCCGTAGGTCAAAGCGTCAACAAAAACTGTGTCCCAGCCTGTTATTTCTATGTTTTGGTGTTTCTTAGTGGAATTAACTTGCAACTTTAGCAATTTGATTTCCGGATTTCGGTTTATAAGATTTTTACGTTGAAATTCAATTGGAGATTTCGAGTTTCATCTACTATAATTGTAAGTTCATGAATTCTTCCTATCAAAACATGAATTGTGTTCTTTCAAGCATGAGTAACTAAATCCACAACCAGGGTTGTGGGAGCCATGATCAATTAACAATGTATGAATAATAATTAATTAATTCTTGAATAGTGTTTATGCATGTATTGGTAATTCTTTCGCTTAGGAGTCTTTTTAACGAGTGCACGTGTTTGAACTCGCCTCGTTGCTACTTTCCAGACCAAGGAGGTAGTTAATGAGAAAAGAATTAACAACATAGATTTAGTGGATGCTATCTATTAGTCTAATGTCAATTTGTGCGAGGGTGAAAACTAACCATACATTGATGTGATGTCTAATCTGAGGTAAATGTAAGGGTTAGTAAAGTATACACTCATAGCCGGACCAAGGTGCGTAGTGAAATTCCCTATTTGATGGACCAATCACCTATGGATACCTATCTTACCAACTTTGCATGTAAAACGCTAAGAAAGGATTACTATTATTAGGATTACCGCATTAAAATCTTGTGGGGGAACACATGTACCCTAGTTTCTTTCTGATATTGATAATCAGAAGTTTGCATCCTGCTCACTTGTTACTTGATCAATAATCGGTTATTTGCTTACACAAGCCCCCCCTTTAATTACTTGTTTCAGCAATAGTTTGACTAAACAGATATAATAGTGATTTAAGTTTAAGTCAGAACCATATTCCTCGTGGATCGACCCCAACCTACAAGTTGGATTCTTTATTTGACGATGACTGCTTATACTTCTTTAGGGAGGTGTAATTTGAGCGTATCAAATTTTGGCGCCACTGCCGGGGAATACGACTTTTAGATTAAGTTTAACTACATTATTGAACTTTAGTCAATTATTTCATGATTTTACTTTTTATTTTGTTTTTTGTTTTCTATAGGTTTCTACTTTAATGTATGCCAAGTACACGGTGTCGTGGCGAACCATTAACCCCCCTACGATGCAGAGTTGAGCAAAACTTTGAGAAAAATGAATAATCAAGGACAAATCAATCCAATCGGAAAGAATCTAGGTGATGGAGTACAATTGCAGCCTCCTGGGGTTGTTAATGTGCACGCTCAGGTTCATGGTGGAAATCTTATCAGAGATGCAGAGAGGGTGCAGAATCCGCCTGCACCGAGGTTGCGTGATACCTAAAGGGTTGACTTCAATACAGTTGAATCAGAAAGGGCCCATTGTTCTTCCTCCTCTACCTCCAGGGCATGCATTTTTTGTGACCAGCAGTCTTATGCAGATGCTTACAGTGAGAGGGTTATTTTTTGGGCTAGCTTCAGAAGATCTGCATGGTCACATGGCTAAATTGAGAAGTGTCTATAAGAGTTGTGTGGGGCAACCGGAGTTGGATATGGATGTCATAGGTTTGAGAGTCTTCCCTCTGTCATTGATCGGTGATGCTATAGTGTGGTTTGCTGAGCTTCCATATAATTCAATTCATACATGGGATCAATTGCATCAAGTGTTCATGGCAAATTATTTCCCAGTGTCTAAGAAGCTTAACCACAAGGACAAGTTGAATAATTTCGTTGCACTACCTGGAGAGTCTGTGAGCAGTTCTTGGGATAGGTTCACTGCGTTCATCAGAAGTGTTCCGAATCACCGCATAGATGATGAGTCACTGAAGGAGTATTTCTATAGAGGGCAAATTGACAATGGAAAGGTTGTGCTGGATACTATTGCTGGAGGATCCTATGGTGAGTGCACTTTTGAGGAGAACGCTGAAAAATTGGAGAAGATTTCCCGGAATAATAAGGCATGGAGCACTAGAAAAACTAATACTTGAAGAAGCACATTCGTTGTTCTAGCCGCACCAGATCAATCTAGTGATGACATTCGTGGGGAGATGGCTCAGATGAGGACACAAATTGGGTTGGTATTGAAGCATATGAGTGGAAATGCAGAAAATGTGAATGCGGTAAATTACCTAACTAGAACTCCACCACCACCAGTTGAGGAATGCTACTATAAGAAGGATGCACATTTAGTGAATGATCAGACGGGGGATTTCCGAACCAACACCCAAGGTTTCAACTCAGATAATTGGCGCCAAGGTCAAGGAAACCAAGGTCGAAACTATGGAAACTACAATCGATAGGGAAACTATGTGCAGGATGGGAACTACAATGGTGATAACAATTACAATCGGAACAACTATGGCAACATAAATGAGAGAGTTGGGTTTTATGTTCCACCTGCTAATTGGTAATCTGGAAATAAAGAAGCTGGGGGTAGTATGTCACGCATTGAGGATATGATGCAGAATATGATGAAGAGGTTTGATGCAACAGATGAGAATGTGAAAGAGATGTGGAATGACTTGTCTGGAATCGGTCAAAAAGTTGATGCCCATGCAGTGTCGATAAAGAGCATCAATTTAATCATTTGTCAACTACTGTGAATCCACGTCAACCTGGCACACTTCCTAGAAACACTATCTAGAATCCGAAGAATGATGTGCATTGTATGGCAGTCTTTACTCGAGGAGGTAAACATACCATTGATCCCCCTATGCCGTCTGAGGTTGAAATTGTGGTAGAAAGAGATGATGAGATTGAGGTTATTGTAGAGTCTAAAAATGCTACAGAGAAGGAAGTGGAGGTGACCCAAAAAGTTGTTCCCATGCCTAGACTTCCACCGCCATTCCCACAGAGATTGGTGAACAAGATCGAAGAAGGAAAATACCGCAGTTCATAACTATGTTGAAACATCTTTCCATCAATGTTCCGTTGATAGAGGATTTGGAGCAAATGTCTAATTTGGTGACAAAAAAGAGGGCCATTAGCTTTAAGGATGATGCAAAGTTACAACATTGTAGTGCTATTGCTACACGGTCATTGGGTTGTTGCATTTTCTAAAAGAAAGAAGATCCTGGGCTTTCACTATTCCTTGTACCATTAGGTTGTTGCATTTTGCGAAGGCGTTGTGTGATTTGGGTGCTAGTATTAATATGATGCCATTATTTATCTACAAGAAGTTGGATTTAGGGGCTTAAAAACCGACTGCGATGCGACTACTCATGGCCGATAGAACTGTGAAGAAGCCCATTGGTGTTATCCAATATGTCCTTGTGAAAGTGGAGTCGTTCATTTTTTCGAAGGATTTTGTGATACATGATTGTGAGGTTGATTTTGAGGTTTCCATCATCCTAGGGAGACTAATCCTTGCTACTGGGCGTGCCTTGGTCAATATGGAGAGAGGGCAGATGAAGTTCTGATTGAATAATGAAGAGGTAACTATCAATATATGTAGGTCTATGAAGTAGGAAAACGATCTCAACTCAATATCAGTGGTGAATCATATTGTGGAGCGAGGTTCTGAAGTGTTTATTTAAGAGAGGCTGGGTGTTGATTCACTGGCAGCGTTAATGATGAATTTTAAGGGTTATGGTGTTGAAGACTATGATGAATTAGTTGCCGCATTTGATAGGTTCAAATTTCATTCCAAACCAAAGAAATTGGATCTTAGATATGAAGAATCGCAACTCTCCACCCGCAAAACCATCTGGGGAAGAAGCTCCAAAATTGGAGCTCAAGGCACTACCATTGCATTTGAAGTATGTATTCTTGGGAAGAGATGACACTTTACCGGTAATCATTGCGGCCGATTTGAATGAGGTACAAGTAGAGACATTGGTTTCTGTGTTGAAGAGGTTCAAGCGGGCTATTAGATGGACCATTGCAGACATTATTGGGATTACTCCTGGCATTTGTTCTCATAAAATCCAACTCATGTCGGACAACAAGCCTAGTATCGGGAACCAAAGGAGACTAAATCCACCTATGCAAGAGGTAGTGAGAAAGGAAATCATCAAATGGTTCGATGCGGGAGTCATATACCCTATTGCAGATAGTAGTTGGATCTGCCCTATTCAATGTGTACCTAAGAAATGTGGGATTACTGTGGTGCCTAATACAAAAAATGAGCTTGTTCCGATGAGGCCGGTGACATGATGGAGAGTATACATAGACTATCACAAGCTTAATGCTTGGATAGAAAAAAATCACTTCCCGATGTCGTTCATGGATCAGATGCTGGATCGTCTTGCTGGTAAGGGTTGGTATTGCTTTCTTGATGGGTATTTTGGCTACAATCAAATCTACGTAGCTTCAGAAGACCAAGATAAGACCACCTTCACTTGTCCTTATGGGACTTTTGCCTTCAAAAGGATGCCATTTGGGTTGTGTAATGCTCCAACGACCTTCCATCGTTGCATGATGTCGATATTTTCAGATATGGTGGAGGATACTATTGAGGTATTTATGGATGAATTCTCTGTGGTAGGTGACTCATTTGATAGTTGTTTGATGCATCTGGCCGAGGTACAGAAACGGTGTGAAAGTGAAATCTTGTGCTCAATTGGGAAAAATGCCACTTCATGGTGAAAGAGGGGATAGTTCTGGGTCATCAAATTTCTGAGAAGGGTATTGAGGTTGATAGAGCTAAAGTTGAGGTAATAGAAAACCTTCCACCACTTATCTTTGTTAAAGGTGTTAGAAGTTTTCTTGGGCATGCAGGTTTTTTTCGGAGGTTCATCAAGGATTTCTCTAAAATTGCACACCCATTGTGCAAAATGCTCGAAAAAAGAGTGTAAGTTTGATTTTGATGATGCTTTTCTGAGAGCATTTGGAGAATTGAAAGCAAGGTTAGTATCAACACCTATCATTATTTCACCAGATTGGGGACAACCGTTTGAAGTGATGTGTGATGCGAGTGGAGTGGCGCTTGGTGTGGTATTGGGACAGAGGAGAGAGAAGATTCTTCATCCGATTTACTATGCCAACAAAGATATCAATGGGCTCAAAAGAACTATACAGTGAATGAACATGAACTACTTGCTGTGGTTTTTGCATTTGAGAAATTTTGATCCTTCTTGCTTGGTACTAAGGTCATAGTGCATATTGACCATTCTGCATTGAGGTATCTGATGGCTAAAAAGGATGCAAAACCGAGGTTGATTAGATGGGTATTGTTGCTGCAAGAGTTCGATTTTGAGGTGAAAGATAGAAAGGGGACAGAGAATGAAGTTGCCGACCATTGGTCCAGATTAGAGGAGGAAGCCACGCTCAAGCTAGGAGATGGGCTGAAATTAATGATGCATTCCCACACGAACAGGTATTGGCTATTTCTTTTGATCTTATGTCTTGGTTCACAGATTTTGCTAACAACTTGGCAAGCAATTTGGTTCCATCGTATTTGTCATTTAACCAAAGGAAAAAGATTATACATGACGTGAAGAAGTTCTTTTGGGATGAGCCTTACTTGTTTCGTATTTGTGCTGATGAGATTATCCGTCGATGTGTGCCCGAGGTAGAGATGATGAGTATACTAGAGGCGTGTCATTCATCGCCTGTTGGTGGGAATCATAGTGGTATTCAAACTGCTCATAAAATCTTGCAGTGTGGGTATTACTGGCCTACCATCCACTAAGATGCTCATGATATCGCCAAGTCTTGTAACCATTGCCAAAGAGAAGGGGGGATTTCAAAGAGGCAAGAGCTACCTATGAATATGATATTGGTGATTGTGTTATTTGATGTTTGGGGCCTTGACTTCATGGGTCCATTTGTGAGTTCACATGGTATGAAGTATATTTTTGTTGCAGTTGACTATGTATCGAAATGGGTGGAAGCAACTGCGCTTTCAAACAATGAGGGTAAGAGTGTCACCGCATTCCTGATAAAGAGTATCTTCTTCAGATTTGGTACACCTAGGGCGATTATCAGCGATGAAGGTTCTCACTTTTGTAATAAGTTGTTTAAGGCATTTCTAGAGAAGTATGGAGTTCGTCACAATGTAGCTACTCCTTACAATCCGCAGCTTAGTGGGCAGGTTGAAGTGTCAAACAGAGATATAAAGCAAATCCTTGCAAAGAATGTGAACTCTATTAAAATGGACTGGTAAAAAAGGCTTGATGATGCTCTATGAGCCTATCACACCCATTCAAGACTCCCATAGGTATGTCCTCCTACTAACTTGTATATGGGAAGTCATGTCATTTTCCAGTAGAGCTAGAGCATAAGGCCATGTGGGCGCTAAAGAAGTTGAATTTGGATTAGGGCGCCACATAGAGTCAAAGAGTGAATGACATGAATGACCTTGATGAGTTTCGCCTAAAAGCATATGAAAGTTCAACTTGGTACAAGGAGAAGATAAAGAAGTATCATGATCAAAAGATTGAAAAGCGTGAATTTGTTGTGGGTGATCTGGTGCTTTTATTCAACTCAAGGCTGCGCTTGTTTCCTGGCAAGCTCAAGTCCAAGTGGATCGGGCCATTTAGAGTCACTCAAGTATTTCCACATGGAGCGGTCGAGTTCGAGAACAAGGAGGGAACAAGGCTCAAAGTGGACGGGTAGAGAATCAAGGTCTACATGGGGAAGTTGGAGAGTGTACTAGAAGTGATAGAGGCCTACTATCTTGATAAAGTCTGAGTAATCAAGGTGTCTGTGTCGTGCCGCGACGTTAAGTTAAGCGCTGCTTGGGAGGCAACCCAAGATGTACAATCTAGCCAACTATAGGTTTTTCTTTTCGTTATAGGAGTTTTTTTTTGTAGCTCTTTAGATAGGTGTTTTACTTTTGTATTAGTGTTGGCTAGATATAGAATAGGGTCCGTGTCTAAAAGGTGTCCAGAAATTGTATAAAAAAGTCCTAATGGTTGCTACGTGTGCAGGGACAAAAGGCAAAATCTATAGAAAAACAATTGTGCCGTGGTCTACGTACCCCATCGACGGTCCGTTGGTCAATCCATGGACCGTGAATGGCATCTGTAGATCCTAGGTAAGTCCTCAAAATTTTCTAAGTGTCAGAGTGACCTACAGACCTTATCCATGGTCCAGGTCGACCCACGGACCGTCGACGGGGTCTCGTGGGTCCAAAGTTAGGGTTCTGCTGACCCGACCTGGACCTTTTATAAATAAAATTAACCTTTCATTTTAAACTTCCCCCACTTCCATAATTCCCTCCTAACTATTTTTACCCTTCCATATACCCATTACATTCCTTTCATATCCCCCATATCTCTCCCCTAATCATCCCCACAGATCACATATTTCCCCTCTCTCTCTCCAAAACACATTCTACCACACTCACCTCTCCTCACATCGATTTCTCGGTCCATGCTCGGTGTCCAAGTTGGTCTAGAGGTCTTTGCAATCAATTCGACACTCACCATTGTTGCGTACATGTAAGGTATGATGATTTCCCCTAAACTTTGAGTATTTAGTGGCTTCAATTGAAGTCACAACAATGAACTCAACCTTGGGTTGATCAATTACTTGTTCAAACAATAACGTTAGTTTATAAATACCCTTGGGATGACGCTATGTGAGTGTCTAGTTAATAAAAAAACGAACTAAACCAATAAATAGGTCTAAATGGATGTTTTGACTTAGGGTTCATAGTTTCGGTATATTAAAAGTCAAATTATGTGTAATCGGAACCCTAAGGATGATAAACTACCAAATTACATGTTGAAATACATGTGTAGGCCTAGTTTGTTTGTAATTGTTGAAGCAAAAATACATGAAAAATGAGTCAAGTTCTGAAACCTGGCACAACACTGACCCACGACTCTAGCCCATGGACCATAGGTTGAGGTTCGTGGGTCAATTGAACACAAGTTTTTCACTAAGTGTCGAACCACGGTGTGGACTACGATCCGTCGTTCCCTTGACAGACCGTTCTGCACATCCGTGGTTCCCACATCAGAGACCCCATTTTGGGTACTCTGACCTACAGAGGGGACCCATGGACCGTCGTTCCATTGACGGACCGTAGGTACCCACTGTGGGTCGACAACTCAGCTACAATCCAGTTTTTTTATTTATTTTTTGTTTGGGTTCATTTCTTGTTCTAAAATTCTCCCATGTGTTTTATTGTCTTGTTTTGGTACTAACTAAGCTTCCACATGTACCATGGCTCCTAAGCAAGTTCCCACATACGCCGTGAAGGTCAAGTCCAAGTCCGTAGCTCTTTCTTGACGTCTGATTGATGAGGATGATGAGGAGTACATTCCTCCGGCCACAAGGACCTCCCTTACTACTCCCCGCACTACTCGAAATTGAGCCCAGCAGGTGAGTTCTGACGAGGTCACTGCCCCCAGTTTGAGAAGGGGGACACACCGATCGGCTCACAGGCTGACTCTAAGTCGCAGTCTCGCTCTGGTTTTAGCGGCAACACCACCTCATTTTCTAAGTCTGATAGTACGAGTGACATTCCAATGATCCCCAATTCTGAGCCTGCACCAGTTACGATGAAGCAAAATAGGTGGTGCGTGATAGGACAATAACAGATATACACCGATACTCGCATGTTGAATGAGCATGAGAAGATGGCCAGACTTGTCACTGAGGAGCGTCGTGTTCTTACAGGCAGCCTCCACACCGCTCCAGTCATCCATGAGCTTTTTTGGAGGCACAAATGTGATTGGAAGGCACGAAGCCCAGGGACCTACAACGAGGAGATAGTCCAGGAGTTCTATGCTTCCTATGCGGCCACCGTCAGAAATTCCATCTCCAAACAGTCCAATCCCGCCACTTAGCCTCTACTCGAGTCAACCTTAGTGTGATGTTTTACGGTTGATATATCAGAGGTTGTCCTTCACAGGTTTATCTATGTCCTAGACCATACTCTGCTAATCAATATATGAGAGTTTGACTATATGATGGGTATCGTTCAGAGTGGGGCATTTCAAAGGAATGTCAATCAGAGGGAGTCACTTTTGAGGTTGCTAGCACGATAACTTGCTACAGACGGAGAGTACGATGGGTGAGTTTAGACTCCTAGATTGGGTATCAAGAAGGCTACATTGAGCTTCGCTGTGAAGTTCTTTTGGCTACTGGTGCAAAATAGACTGTCCCTGACTCAGGCAGACAATGTGCTCACATGGGGCTGGGCCGTGATGGTTGCAGCCATGATAGCAGGTTTCGAGATAGACTTTGCCCGCATCTAGATTGTGGAGATGCATGAGAGGGCCTTCAAGGCCACCACCACCCTGCCCTTCCCGTGCCTCATCTTCCAGCTCTGTAGGGATGCTTTTGTCCTCGTTTGATACTGTGACCGGTTGCTTAATGCATCCAACACTCTAGACATCAGCCTTATTCGGAATGATACCAATTTAGCTGCACATCTTAGAGAGCCACAAGTCTCGTACCACTATTGGGAGTTGATCTTGCTGCAGATTTGGAGCAGATGACACTTCAAGCCCCTACAGTGGGTGCCTAGGCTCCTCCATATTTGGCCACTATTCAAGCCCCTAGCTCCTCTCGAGCCAATCCCCTTTCCGGTTCCACTCCCGTCCCTCTAGCTCTAGTTCTGAAGTTGGAGACACTGATGGCCACACTGCTGCAACATATTAGGCCATGGATGCAACGTTTGATTGTGCATTTCGAGGCCAGGATCGAGCAACTTATGGACTAGAAGACTGAGGCCATTCATAAGCCCTTGGATGTATTCGAGTTGCGAGTCTTGGAGAGGCTTGCCCCGACTATTGATTTTTCTACCTTCCAAACAGAGTTGGCCAGCTTTCATGATGATCTGGATACCCTCCTAGCCCCTTCCGAGTCTGCACAAGAGGTTGCCCCTATAGAGAAGGATGATACCGTGGTGATGTCTGCCCTATTTAGCGATTCCATGCCACCACCGGACTCTTCTCGTGCTACTGGGAAGCACCCCTGCTTCGACCGCGCTGCCGATAGTGAGGAGGCCTACAAATTGAGGAAAAAGGAGAACCAACAGTTAGAGGAGGCCACAGAGGCATCATTACTAGAGGAGGAGATGAGACAGCAGCGGGCCAAGGAGATAGGTGTTGGCCCATCTGGCCGTGTGAGCACTACTGAGGGTGTTGTGATAGTTGATATGAGTGCTACTGATGGCGTTCCTAGTGTTCATCCAGTGGGTTCCAGGAAATCGGACCCACCCGCCTCTGGAGATGTCTTCGACGCTTATGTGCCACATATTTGTTTCACTCTCTGTTTTACCTAGGTTTTTGTGTATTGGGGACAATTGCACTTTATTTTATTGGGGGTGGGGTAAATAGATTGTCAGTGACAGGGTGAAGTCTGAGTAACCTAACTCATAATCCTCTATTGGGGTTTTCTTGTCTGTGTTCTTTCCCCAAGAGACTGTCTTAATTTCTGCTGAACCGGCATGTTTTGGAATGTATGTGTAGAAGTAAGTAGAAAAATGAAATCATGATGGCATACAAAGAATAAAAAAATGATCCCCATATAAAAAGTGTTAAATCTGCTGGATCGTTAGGCTTGACAAGTTGAATGTGCTGGATCTCAATGTGACATGATAAGGAATCGATTTGACCTCATGACTTAAGCTAAAACTTGAACTGGGTAATCGAATAATATGATAATGAAACAATGTGCCATGTGTGTGTGAGAAAAGCTTGAATGTTCATACACTATGTGTCAATCTAGAACTTGCCCCGTTGGTCCTGCCAAGACAATCCTGGCTAGAAGTTAGGAAATGATCATAGGCCCTTGTTCAAATAAGTCCACTAAAGCCTAAAATGATCACCAAATGAAATAAATGTTCCCTTTGATCCAAATGTTTGAGCCTAATATAGACCACTTTTTTCAATTCACCTAACTCACCTTTCCTAAAATCATTGTTTTGGCCCCGGTCCCTCCTTGCACATATGCACCTTGACTTAGGACAAAAGCCTAAGTTCAGGGTGGAAAATTCAAAAGTTACCTTGATCTTGGCCCTGGTCCGACATCGAACATTGTGCACCTCAACTCATGCTAAACACATAAGTAGAGGGTGGTTGTGAAAAAGGAAACTGTAAGAAAAAGGGTATGAAAAGAGTTGTGTGTTGAAGAGAGGAACACAAAAGAAAAAGATGTGACTTTGTGCAAAAGAAGCAAAAAGAGAAAAAAAAGTGTTGAAAGAAATAAAGTGAAAGAAAAAAGAAGGAAGTGAAAAATAAGAGCTATAAAGTCAAAAGTCACATCTGTGTTGAAGAGAGCCAATGAAAGAAAGTAAAATGAAAGGATGTCAAGTAAAGAGGTAAAAAGCCAATGTAATGTCAAGGAGGGCAAAAAGTCACTAAAAAGTACCCAAATGTACTACACTTGACCCTGAGCCTACGTTACAAGCTAATAAAGTCCTATAGTGATCCTAGCAACTAGTTTGGAGAGTCTAAGCAATGAAAATAAGGGCAAGCCTATGGTATTGAGCACTAACTGTATTTGAAGTCACTTCTGAGCGTGTGTTTTGAATGATTCCTAAAAACTGGAAAGGCATATATATTGTGTGTGAAAAAGGATTTCTTTTGAGGTGAAGGAACTTGTTACATTGTTGAAAAATTGATACCTTGGTGATTGTGAAAGGTGTATGTTGTGAAGTTTGTTGGTTGATCTATGTCATGTTTTGATCCGTATGAGTTAGTATGTTGAGTCTAATTTAAAAGAGTTGCACTAAGGATATGGAATGGATTAAAAAGTCCATGTGATAGTGTGAGTTGATATGTCTGCTTCTACACAAGTGTCGTTTAGAGTTGTAGTGTGTTTCTTGAGGACACACAACAAGTTTAAGTTGAGGGTGTTGATATATCATGAGTTTACGATATATTTTATGCATTTCACTTAGAAGTTGTGTGTGTCTAGGGCCATATTGTATTAGAATTAATGTTTTGTGTCTAATGTTTGCAGGAAATGGGATTAGATGCGGTTGATGAAGATGCGAGTTGAAAATTGCTGAAGTAGCCATCAACGATGCCATCCACAGACCGTGGATGGGCAGTCATAGGTCTTGGCCTGGGGGATGAGTTTCAGTTACTCAAACCACGGATTGCTAAGACATACCTTATCCTAGTCCACGGACAGTAGGTGGTGTGTCGTAGGTAGAACATCACAGAAGTCTGACAAGTGTGGAACCACGGAGTAAGCCGACGGATTGTAGGTCGACCCACGGTCCATCCTGCACAACTATCGATGACGATCAGAAAGTTGATGGTTATTGTACCGGATGAAATTGTCTAAGTGTTGAGCCATGGAGAGGACCTAGGGACCGTAGGTCGACCCACGGTTCGTAGGTCGAAGTGTCAACTTAAACCGCGTCCCTGCCTGTTATTTCCTTATTTTGTTTCCTTTCTCTTTAGGACATGTTTTCTATAATATGAGTTATAAACCTCATTTTTGGGGGTTAGACATTATGGTATACTTCTAAGTTTTGGTGTTTCGTAGTGGAATTAACCTGAAACTTTAGCAATTTGATTTCCTGATTTCGGTTTATAATATTTTTACTTTGAAATTCAATTGGAATTTCATGTTTCATCTACTCTAATCATAAGTTCATGAATTCTTCTTATCAAAACATGAATTGTGTTCTTTCAAGCATGAGTAACTAAATCCACAACTAGGGTTGTGGGAACCATGAGCAATTAATAACGTATGAATAATAATTAAGTAATTCTTGAATAGTGTTTATGCATATATTGGTAATTCTTTCGCTTAGAAGTCTTTTTAACGAGTGCACACGCTAGTACTCACCTCGTTACTACTTGCCGGATCAAGGAGGTAGTTAATGAGAAAAGAATTAACAACAGAGATTTAGTGGATGCTATCTAATAGTCTAATGTCAATTTGTGCGATGGTGAAAACTAAGCCATACATTGATGTGATGTCTAATCTGAGGTAAATGTAAGGGTTAGTAAACACTAGGAAATGATTACTATTATTAGGATTAGCGCGTTAAAAGCTTGTGGGGAACAAATATACCCTAGTTTCTTTCTCATATTGATAATTAGAAGTTTGAATCCTGCTCGCTTGTTACTTGATCAACAATCGGTTATTTGCTTACACAAACCCTCCCCTCCCTTAATTACTTGTTTCGGAAATAGTTTGACTAAACAGGTATAATAGTGAGTTAAGTTTAAGTCTGAACAATATTCCTCGTGGGATCGACCCCAACCTACAAGTAGGGTTCTTTATTTGACGACGACCGCTTATACTTCTTTAGGGAGGTGTAATTTGAGCGTATCACTTGTCCTCAAGTAAAAATCAAGATTAGTAGTTCATAAAGGATGTCTCATATAGTGCTGGATGAGACTCGACATTAATGCACACAACAAGCTTCAACTTACTCATGGAATGATCAATTTTGCACTCAAAGATTCAAATTGTGACTCACCATTATCAAAGATGCTCAAGTTCACAATACTTGATTCAAATGCAAGTTCAAGCTCAACAAAGATACTCAAGTGCCCTCACAACAAAAAATGATTCCCTATTCACACAAAGTTCTTCAACAATTTATAGATCTGGAATCACATATGACTCTCACACTCACAAAGATGAACACATGCATGATTTCAGCCATAGATTTACCCTTATTTTCCAATCAACATTCATTTCAGCTCACTCAAAATCAAAAAGGTCTTTTCAAGGCTTGTAACGGGGCTGAGTGTAAAGGTATGGTCATTTAGGCTCAGTGCCTGCTATCCTCATGAAGTGTGGTTTGAACATCACTTTCTTCCTTTTTTTGACATTTTCATCATGCTCACAATTCACCCCATTATTCAATTTCAAATAGACTATCGGATACCCCATTGTTTTGCAACTTCAACTACTGTATATCACAACTTTTTCATTCTTTTTCTTTTGCTTTTTTCTTCTTTTCTATTTTTTTTACATGGAGGGGTTCCATCTCTTTCAAAACCATTGCTCTAAGGGGAATTTTTCACACTTCTTGATTTACCTTCTCTTTTCACCACACCCCCAACTTAGGCTTTTGGCCTAAGTTGGCTATTCAAACAAACCACACTTCATGAAAGTTATGGGTGAATGGATAAAGAGGGGACAACAATTGTTCAAGTTTCTTCCAAGTAAAGAATAAGGCTCAAGGGGTTTCAAGCAAGGTTCACACATCTCACAAGGTTGGCTACAAAAGAGGTACAAAGTCAATTCACTCTTCAAAATTGCTGCCTAAGATCATTTCAAAAGCTTGCATCACTTAGTCAACCATACTAATTGGGCAAATTTTAAGTGTCATCACACACAATGTTCAAGGTAATCTCATCAACAAGGCATTGACACCAATATCAAACAAGACTCCACACTTTCTAGCTAGTGTTCAATGTTCATCACAAGAGACTCATTCGATAACCGGCTAGTCACAACGAGATGCTAAAAGTCCACACATTGTGTATTCAACTTCATTTGGCCTCATCATAGCCGCACATTCATTTCGTTCAATAAAGAGCACTATTCAATTCATTGGTATTGATCATAACCGATACTCAAATTTGCACAAGAACAACCACAATCACAAGCCATAGAGGTGGAACAAATTTTAAAAATAGGGCAAAACCATTTACATTCAAAACAAGGAGCCACAAGCTCAAACATCCACAAGATTATGATCAAAACATAAATATGGATCACAAAACCCAATATATACAAAAAAATGTAATCACAGGAGGTAGGTATGGAAATACCTCACCCCACCCACAAAAGAAAAGCAGTTGTCCTCAAATGCAACTAAAACAAAAATAATTCAACAAAACAACAGAGAGGGAGGTAAAGATATCATCCTGCAAGGCTAAGCCTGGAGTGAAGTCTGCATCATAGTCACTCCGTCTGTCGGGGCATCAATGCCCAGGGTCACACTCTGGTCTTGGGCATCAGTGCCTAGTATAACATCAACACTGGTTCCGCTGGAGCCTACCATAGAAGTCTCCCTCAACGAAGTTTGAATGGCTAAATGTACCATAGCCTCCTCAACCTCAATCAGGCCCTCATAGGTGGTCTCCTCCTGAACATCGAGCTGTTCCTCATTAATCTCAACCTCGAACTCTGCAGCCACCTCATCGGCTCTAACCTCATTTTCGGTGGGAGCCGGAGGCACATCACAACATGCCAAAATATCTGTGTCCAGGTCATCCGGGATCTCCACGGTCCCAAAAATTATGGACAAATCAGTGGACTCCAGGTGGTCCACATCTATTCTCAACTCTGTAATTGCGGCCTTTTAGACTGTCACCTCATAAGTGGCTCCTTGACTTCTCTCACACACCTCTATCCTTGCCGTGTAGGCATAAATAACATCTTCAAGAGGTTTCAAAGCAGCGGTGAGAGCTCTCTCAATCATCCCAGGAACTGTAACCTCTAGCCTAGAGGCACTCACATCAACAAAATGGGCTAGGTTCCCCATCCGTAGCAGCATGGCCTAGGTGAGAGGAGGTGTAATGAGCCGGAAATCTAGTAGGTGAAACTAGAGCCTAACAAGTGTGTTGAGGGGTTAAACATCAAGGTATGACTCCCCAAGGAGCATCAAAGGGTCCTTGAGGAGGACCCTAAAGTCTAACCCTGAAAGCTGCCAAAAAACCAAAAGCTGTCAAAAGTTAAAGGTCCTACGGATAGGACCTACTCCCCGTAGGTCCATCCACGCCTCGTCGGGGTGGTCCGTAGGGCAAGGGCCCCAAATGGTGACTTTCTGACCCAAACCAAGGACCTTCAGGGTGGGGCATGAGCCCACCTACGGTCCGTAGGTTTAGGGGCGTGTGTAACCACTGAATCTGCCCAAATTCGGCCAAATTGGGGGTAAAGTGGTAAATTCCTAGGGTGGTTAGATTAGGTTTGGGACTGTTTATATTGATTATTTAGAGTTAGTTAAGGATTTTTAAAGTATTAAACAATCCTTTTTCAATTCATTATTTCCTAACCACAAAATAGAAACCACCTTCTCCAAATAATTCTCTTTGTAGAAACCACCATTGGAGAAGAAGGAGTCAGAGTTTTGATACGCTCAAATTACACCTGCCTAAAGAAGCATAAGTGATCGTTATCAAGTAAAGAACCCAACTTGTAGGTTGGAATCGATCCCATGAGGAAAATGGTTTAGACTTTACTTTAACCAACAATTATATTCAATTAGTCAAATTACTTCCAGAAACAGGTAATTCAAAGGGGGTTTTTTGTGAAACAAATAGTAAGAATTTAATAAGTAATCAGTAATCAAAGCTCAATTTTGGTTGTTATCAAGATGAGAGAAATAACTAGGGTATACGTGTTCCCCATAAGCTCATAACGCAGTAATCCTAGTAATAACAATCCTTTCCTATGTACTACATGCAAAGTGATAAGTTAGGTATCTCTAAATCCTAGGTCCGGCATCTAGAGAATTTCACCCCGCACTTTGGTCTGGCTACGTGTGTATAGTTTACTAACCCTTACCTTTACCTCATATTAGACATCATAATTGATGTTTGGCTCAGTTATTACTTCACACCAATCGACACTAGCCTATTAGATAGTATCACACTAACTCTATGTTGATAATTCTTTTCTTGTTGATTACCTCCTTGGACTGGCAAGTAGCAACAAGGCAAGTTCTAACGCGTGCACTCATTAAAAAGACTTCTAAACGAAAGCATTATCAATGCATGCAAGACACTATTCAAGAATTGCTTAGTTACTATTCATACTTTGTTAATCTCTCATGGTTCCCACAACCCTAGTTGTGGGGTTTAGTTACCCATAATCATATGAACACAATTCATTGGTTTAGATAAAAGAATTATGAACTTACGTAAGAAGAATAATAAACCCAGAAATTCAACTTGAATTGCAACACCAAAACCTTCAAAACGAACTTAGGAAATTAAATAATTTCTAAAGTTGCAAGTTAATCTCCCGAGTCAAGAACTAGAATAGAATAATAATGTGTAACCCCCAAAAATGAGGTTTACCTGCCCTATATATAGAAAACAAGTCCTAATTTAAAAGGGAAACAAAATAAGGAAAGTTTGTTACAGGCACACGTCTTCAATCCACGAGACTGATTCACGGACCGGCAATGGATCTACGGTTCGTGGGTCCCTTTCATCAGCCAGGACTTAGAAAATATTTCATCTTCCAAAAATCAGCTTCTCTGAAGCAAACGACGGAGTTGCAGTACGGACCGTAGATCGATCTACGGTCCGTCAATCCCCTTTCGTAGCTCCATACTTGGAATCTTCAAAAATCAGGAACTAGAACCCTCGCAGTCTTAATCTACGGATCGACAGTACGGTTCGTAGATCAATCTACGGACCGTCAATGGTCACCGTGGTTCCACACTTGGTCAGATTTCCCTGATTTGCCTTCCATGCCTTGGCTTCTGATCTAGGACCACCATCTACAGAGCTTCAATGAACCTACTGTCCGTAGATCACCTCTGTAGATGCCTTTTTCTACATTTTTTTCAGCTGTCTCTTTATTTCGGTGCTTGAACATATCTCCTGCCAAATATGATAAAAACACATAAGAACTCATACAAAAAAGGCCCTAGACACACACAACTTGTAAGTGAAATGTATTAGAAATACTGTAAACTCACGGTATATCAACACTCTCAACTTAAATTCATTGTTTGTCCTCAAGCGACGCACTAAGACTCTAAAGGACACTTGTATAGAAGCAAGCATTTCAAGCATATGCAATCACATGGCTCTCTATCCCACTCACTTTGCGGGTGCAAAATTTGTTCTGTTCGACTTGATAAGCTAATTCATGTGGATCAAACCATGGCAATGATCGACCAACCAACACACAACATACACTGTTTTACTATCACCAAAGTACCAACTTTTAGACAATGCAACTAGTGCCCATACTTCAAACGAAATCCCTTTTCTTTCACACAATGACTATGACTTTGAGTACAAGGATTCATTCAACACTCACACTCAGAAACAACTTCAAGTACAGTTAGTGCTCAGTACCATAGGCTTGCCCTTATTTTCACTGCTTAGACTCCCCAAATTAGAATCTAGGATCACTATAGGACTTTCTTGGCTTGTAACGTAGGCTCAGGGTCAGGTGTGGTACATTTGGGTACTTCTTAGTGACTTTCTGCCCTCCTTGACATTACACTAGGCTTTCAACCTCTTTCTGCCCTATTTTTGTCATCCCACCGTGTTACCTTCTTTCCCTTGATTTTCTTCAACCATGGATGTGACTTTAGATTTTGTAGATTTTTTTTTTTTTAACTTTTATCTCTGTCTTGCATTTTATACTTATTCTTTAGCTTTCAAAAAGTCACATCCATTCCTCTCTTTTCTCAACATCAAACTCTTTTCGCACCCATTTTTCTTTCGGTTTCCTCTTTCATAGCCACCCTCAACTTATGGATTTTCCATTGGTTGAGGTGCACAATACCTAATGTCGGGTCAGGGCCAAGATTGAAGTTATCTTTTACATTAGCCACCCTCAACTTAGGCTTTTGACCTAAGTTGAGGTGCACATGTCCAAGGAGGGACGAGGGCCAACATAGTAGATTTATGGGAAGGTGAGTTCGGGGTTTAGAAAGAAATGGTCTAATTTTAGGCTCAAAGCATTTGGATCAAAGGGAGCATTTATTTCATTTGGTTGGATCCTTTATTTAGGCAATTTGTGGACTTATCAGAACAAGGGCCTATGATCACGTCCTAGTTTCTAGAGTGAATTGTCTTAGCAGGACTAACCGGGCAAGTTCTAGTTTTGCACAAAAACTGTTTGAACAATCAACTATTCTCACACACACTTGACATATAGTTTCATTATCAGATTATCAGATTACCCAGTTCAAGTTTCAGCTTAAGTCATGCCATCAGGTTGATTCATTATCATGTCATACTTAGAGCCAACATATTCAACTTGTCTTAGCCTACTAATTCTAGCACACAAGTAAACATTTGGATGGGTATATTTTTCATAAGCCATCATGTATCATTCTTGTTCATGCTTCTATACATACAATCCTAACACATGCCTGTTCAACATAAATTAAATAGTCTCTTGGGGAAAAAGAACACAAGCAAGAAAACCCCAAGAGAGGACTTATGAGTTTTGAGTTACTCAGACTTCACCCTATCACTCACAATTCATTTACCCCACCCCCAACAAAAATATATGCTATTGTCCCCAATGCATACAAGAACAGTAAAAGATAGTGGAATGTGTGAAGCAAACTTATGGCGCATAGCGCCGAAGAATCATGAATGAGCGGGTGGGTCCGGTTTCCCGGATCCCACCGGAACAATAGTAGGGTCACCCTCAGTAGTTCCCACATCATCCATTATAGCACCATCAGTGGTGCTCACAACGTCCCTCACAACAGGCGGGATCTCTACAAATGGGGCAGAACTCGATGCCCCTGCAGCACTCTCACGCACCCTCTGCTGGCGCAACTCTTCATCTAACATCGAAGCCTTCCTAGCCTCCTTCTCCTGCCTACGCTGTCTCTTTTAAGCTTTCTCCTCCTCAGTGCAATTAGAACGATGCCTCTTACCTTTGGCATGTGTAGGCTCAAGCCCTTCCTCGGCGGTCCCACTAAATAAAGCATCTAACACCGTATCATCAACCAATGCAGTAGGTGCGGCCTGAGGCTCAACTATATGGGCGGCAAGAATGGCATCAACGTCGGTCCAGAGACTGGCTAAATTAACCTGCAAAGAGGATAGATCTATGGCTGGGGCAGATCGCTCGAGGACTCGCAATTCAAAGGTATCAAGACGCTTATTTACTGCCTGGACCTTCCGATCCATCATGCCCTCCATCCTACGCTCCATTCTGGCCTCAAACTCTGCTATCGACTTTTGCATCCAAGGCTGGATGTGATGCAGCAGTGTGGCCATCTGAGCCTTCAATTTCTGTACTCTGGCCAACGGGACAACAATAGCTCCTAACTGTGGTGTGGACCGGGATGAACTAGGAGCCATACTAGCAGCCTGGGAAGAGGAGGCCGGGACAGTATCAGAGTGATCTGGTATAATGGGATCACCGCCCTGTGCCTGCCCCACCGTGTCTATAATATCTGCGCCCAGGGGAGGTACCTCAATCTGGGGCTCTCTGCGAGGTGCCGCCACATTTGCCTCATCTCGGATGAGGCCTATATCCAAAGCCCCGGTAGGGTGGATCAACCTATCACAATGCCAGATCGGCACTCTAGAGTCCCTGCACAATTGAAAAATCAAATATGAAAAGGGGTAAGTAGTGGAGGTCTTGAATACCCTCTCGTGAATCTTTGCCAACAGCATGCGGCCAAAGTCAATCTCCACTCCTGCTACCAGTGCTGCAACCATGATCGCTCTATCCCATGTGAGTTGGTTGTCAGCTTTTGTCGGCGACACCCTGTTATGCACCAACAACCAGAAGAACTTGGCCACAAAATTCAATGTGGCCTTTCGAATGCCTAACCGAGGTGCGGCGACCCACTCTGCACGCTCGCCATCTGCAACAATGTACTTAGCCAACCATAGTATTACAACCTCTCATTGTTCAGCATTCCTCTGGAAAGCACCACTCCGCACGATGTCCCATCTGTACTCAAACTCCGCTGTGTTTAGTGACCAAGAGTGACCTGTGGTCGGACCATAGAGAAAGCGGCTGATGGTGGCATGTCATATGTCCATCGGACAACCCCGAACTATAGTGGAAGTGAGAAGATCTTGGTCCATGGGCTTTGAACTCTTGGAGATCGAGCCACGTAGAGTGGCAGCATAGGTGGCGTAGAATTCTCGCACAATCTCCTCACTATAAGTCCCAGGGTCTCGAGCCATCCAATCACACTTTTGAAGGTTAAAAAGCCTGTGGATGTCAGGGACAATATGCAAGCTCCCCGTGAGGACTCTTCGCTCTTCTGTAATAAGTTAGGCCATCTTCCCTTTGTTATTTCTCATCTTGGCATCCCGATAAATTTGCCATTGGCCCTCAACACACCATCTGTTTGGCTCGTCGGCCACTAGAGTAGGATCCTCATTCCTTGGTGTTGGTACAGACTCCGAGCTAGTGGCCTCATCAGACGAGGCAGCTTGGTCATCCTGGCTGGACCCTGTGGCTAACTTGGCATTGGACCCCGAAGCATGGGCAGACTCGGACCCTGAAGCATGGGTAGACTCGAAGCCAGACACAGACCCAGTAGCTGAATTGGAAGAAGCCCTAGTTGGTGACCCGATCAGTTTGTGCTCCTCATCAGACTGGGAGACAGTGACTACGTCAGTGATCACCTTCTGGGAGGTGCCTCTGGTGGCTCGGGGTGCCGTAGGGGAACTCCTTGTGTTGGGAGGAACGTATGCTGGACCGTTTTCGTATCCGTGTCCTCATCAATTAACCGGACCTAGGAGCAACAAATTTTGACTTTCCCTGTTTTGCATAGGTGACTAGCTTCTTGGGTGCCATCGTACCTGTGGAAGCAATATTAGTGCCAAACTAACCATAAACAAACAAAACAAACTTTTAGAACGATAAACGAACAGTAACAAAGTCCCAAGAAAATTTTAGACAGAGGCTACAGTGCTCATCCACGAAGGAGACCTACGGTCCGTAGACTGATCTACTGTCCATGGAACCCTTCCGTGGATCAGAGAGCCAACAATATTGGTCACCGATGGAAACCACGGATGTACAGAATGGTCCGTAGATTGATCTACGGACGGTAGTCCATATCCGTAGTTTCACACTTGGTGAGATTTTCAAGTGCATCAACCCACGAACCCAATCTACTGTCCGTAGACGGGGTATCGTGGATGCGATCTATGCCAGGTTTCAACCAATCTTTATTTGCAAGTCCACATCTTAGACCATTTTCAACAATATCCTAGTCTAACCATGCATTTCAACATTGAATCATGCTAGTTTGTCATTCTCAGGCTTCCGATTAATCATTTGAACAAGTATTTAAGACAAACTTTGGAACCCTAAGTCGAAACTTACATGTAGACTTTTAATCACATACAACAAGGCAACAATCACTATCTATCGTTCCAAGGGTATTGTAACTTCCAATTTTATCATGCAATTTCATCTAACAATTACCCAAGGTCAAGACCTAACTCCCAACTCTCTATATTCAATCTATGAACCGAAAATCAAAGTTAGGGGAAAGTCTATTACATTACAAGCAACGAGGAGTGGGGTAATTGCGTGACGACACTAAGCTTTACAAGACCAAGGAATTACCTCTTCATTACTAACCCAACACCGGACCCTTTTGTGGAATATGGAATGAATTGTATTCGTAAATGGAAAGGAATTTTGGGAATTATGGGGGAATGGAAGGGATGATTTTATGGGGGAGTTATGGAGTGATTTAGGGAGGTTATGGAATGGTTGAAACGGTTTAAGAGTGAGTGGAGGGAACTGGAAATGATTTGAAATTAGAGGAGTTTTTAAATGAGGGGGTCCGGGTCGGGTCAGATAGAAATAGGGTTTGAACTCACGAGACCCCGTCTACGGTCCGTGAGTCGATCTACGGTCTATAGATTTGAACCGTAGATCACTCTTACACTTAGAAAAATTGAGAGGCTTACCTAGGATCTACGACACCATCCACGGTCCGTGGATTGAACGATGGACCGTCGATGGGGTCCGTAGACCTCTGCACCAGACCATTTTCTGCAGATTTTTCATGGTCTACCTGCACATGTAGTAACCAAAATGATATTCTTTTTACATTTTCTGGACACTTTTTAGACACGGACTCTATGTTAATTCTAGCCAACACTAAAAACTAAAACACCTATCTAAATTGATACAGAGATGCAATTAAACAAAGAAAACTACTAAATGAAAAACAGAAACCTATCGTTGGCTAGATTGTACATCTTGGGTTGCCTCCCAAACAACTCTTGATTTAACGTCGTGGCACGACACAAGTTTCTTGATTAGTCAGACTTCATCAAGATTGTAGGCTTCAATCACATCTTGCACAGTTTCAGCATTTCCCAGATAGATCTTGATCCTTTGCCCGTTTACCATGAACCTTGTTCCTTCATTATTCTCAAGCTCAACCGCTCCATGGGGGAGCACTTTTGTGAGCAAAACTGGCCCAGTCCATTTGGACTGGAGTTTGCCTGGAAACAAGCGTAACCTAGAGTTGAATAGAAGCACAATATCACCAACCACAAATTCTCACTTTTCAATTCTTTGATCATGATACCGCTTCATCTTCTCTTTGTACAAGGCTGAACTTTCGTAAGCTTTTAGGCGAAACTCATCAAGGGAATTCAAGTCATTCATTCTTTGATTAGATACGGCGCCCCAATCCAAATTTAGCTTCTTCATTGCCCACATCGCCTTATGCTCTAGCTCTACCGGTAAATGACAAGACTTCCCATATACAAGTTGGTAAGGAGACATACCTATGGGGGTCTTGTATGCTGTGCGATAGGCCCATAGAGCATCATCAAGCTTCCTTGACCAATCCGTTCTATTAGCATTCACAGTCTTTGCCAAAATATGTTTGATTTCTCTGTTGGACACTTCAACTTGCCCACTAGTCTGCGGATGGTAAGGAGTGGCTACATTGTGACGGACACCATATTTCTCAAGTAGTGCCTTGAACAACTAATTACAAAAGTGAGAACCTCCATCGCTAATAATAGCCATCGGTGTACCAAATCTGGAGAAGATATTCTTTTTCAAGAATGCGGTGACACTTTGACCTTCATTGTTGGGGAGCGCAATTGCTTCCACCCACTTCGATACATAATCCAACGCAATAAGAATATACTTCATCCCATATGAACTCACAAATGGACTCATAAAATCAATGCCCCAGACATTAAACAAATCTATCACCAATATAGGATTCATAGGGAGCTCTTGCCTATTTGAAATCCCTCCTTCTCTTTGGCAATGATCACAAGACTTGGAGAAATCATGAGTATCTTGGTGGATGGTAGGCCAGTAGTACCCACACTGCAAAATCTTATGTGCAGTTCGAATACCACTATGATGCCCACCAACAGGCGATGAATGGCATGCTTCAAGTACACTCAACATCTCAACATCGGGCACACAACGACGAATAATCCCATCAGCATAACTACGATACAAGTAGGGCTCATCCCAGAAGAATTTCTTCACATCATGCATAAACTTTTTCATTTGGTGAAAAGATAAATCAGGGGGCACAATATCGCTTGCCAAATAATTAGCAAAGTCGGCAAACCAAGGAATTAAATCATGAGAAGCAGCCAATACCTATTCATTTGGAAAAGCATCATTAATTTCAGCCCTATCTCCAAGCTTTAGCATAGCCTCTTCCTCTAATTTGGACAAGTGATCGGCAATTTGATTTTCGGTCCCCTTTCTATCTTTTACCATAAAATCAAACTCTTGTAGCAACAATACCCATCTAATCAATCTGGGTTTTGCATCCTTTTTCGCCATCAAATACCTCAATGCAGAATGATTAGTATGCACTTGTCACGACCCGAGAGTACCCCCTAGTCGTAACATGGCGTATTCGACCCCGAAGGGGTCTTATAAGAGCCACATAGTCATTCATTGCATTCAATAATGAAAATAATGCGGAATAATAAAAAAAACTTATTTACATCCACACATTTAAACTTCATTAAAACAACTTTAAAAACACACAGCAGAAGTCTAAGTCTCACATGGCCATCTTAGACACAGTCACAAAACATAAGTAGGGACACGACCCTTTACAATCAAAAGAAGTCTATTAAGTCTATTACA
>JAJOOR010014864.1:0-29160 GCA_036250505.1 Solanum acaule
CTTTGTGAAACAAATTGTAAGAACTCAATAAGTAATTAGTAATCGAAGTCAATTTAGGTTGTTATCAAGATGAGAGAATTAACTAGGGTATACGTGTTCCCCACAAGCTCTTAACGCAATAATCCTAGTAATAGCAATCCTTTCCTAGTATACTACATGCAAAGTGATAAGTTAGGTATCTCTAAATCCTTGGTCCAGCATCTAGAGAATTTCACCCCGCACCTTGGTCCGGCTACGTGTGTATAATTTACTAACCCTTACCTTTACCTCATATTAGACATCACATCGATATTTGGCTTAGTTATTACTTCGCACGAATCGACACTAGCCTATTAGATAGTATCACACTAAATCTATGTTGATAATTCTTTTCTTGTTGATTACCTCCTTGGTCCGGCAAGTAGCAACAAGGCGAGTTCTAACGTTTGTAACCACTAAAAAGACTTTTAAACAAAAGAATTATCAATGCATGCACCACACTATTCAAGAATTTCTTATTTACTATTCGTACTTTGGTAATCGCTCATGTTTCACACAACCCTAGTTGTGGAGTTTTAGTTACCCATAATCATATAAACAAAAATTCATTGTTTTAGATGAAAGAATTATGAACTTACGTAAGAAGAATAATAAACTCAGAAATTCAACTTAAATTGCAACTCCCAAATCTTCAAAACGATCTTAGGAAGTTAACAATTGCCCAAGTGGCAAGTTAATCTCCCAAGTCAAGAACTAGAATAAAAGTAATAAAAACCAATGCTCAAAAACGAGGTTTAGAAGCCCTATTTATAGAAAACAAGTCCTAAATTAAAAGGGAAACAAAACAAGGAAAGTTTGTTCAGGCACGCGTCTTCATTCCACGAGACTGACTCACGGACCGTCAATGGATCTACGATCCGTGAGTCCCTTCCGTCAGCCAAGACATAGAAAATATTTTCAGCTTCCAAAAATCAGCTTCTCTGAAACAAACGACGGAGCTGCAGTACGGACCGTAGATCGATCTATGGTCCGTCAATCCCTCTCCGTAGCTCCGCACTTAGAATCTTCAAAAATTAGGTACTGGAACCCTGACAGTATCAATCTACGGATCAATAGTACAGTCCGTAGATCAATCTACGGACCGTCAATAGTCACCGTGGTTCCACACTTGGTCAGATTTGCCTTCTATGCCTTGCCTGCTGAGCTACGACCACCATCTACGGAGCGTCAGTGGACCTACGGTCTGTAGATCACCTCCGTAGATGCCCTTTTCTACATTTCTTTCGGTTGTGTCTTTACTTCCGCGGCTGAACATCTTTCCTGCAAAATATGATAAAAACACATAAAAACCAATACAAAAAGGCCCTAGACACACACAACTTGTAAGTGAAATTTGTTAGAAATACCGTAAACTCACGCTATATCAACACCCTCAACTTAAATTCGTTGTTTGTCCTCAGACGACGCACTAAGACTCTAAATGACACTTGTATAGAAGCAAGCATTTCAAGAACAAGCAATCACATGGCTCTCTATCCCACTCACTTTCTGGGTGCACAATTTGTTTTCCTAGACTCGACAAGCTAATTCATGCGGATCAAACCATGACAACGATCTACCAACCAACACACAACATACACAGTTTCACTATCACCAAATCACCAACTTTCCGACAATGTAACTAGTGCCCTTACTTCAAACGAAATCCCTTTTCTTTCACACAATGACTATGAATTTTAGTACAAGGATTCATTCAATACTCACACTGAGAAATAACTTCAAGTACAGTTAGTGCTCAGTACCATAGGCTTGCCCTTATTTTCACTGCTTAGACTCTCTAAACTAGACTCTAGGATCACTATAGGACTTTCGTGGCTTGTAATATAGGCTCAGGGTTAGGTGTGGTACATTTGGGTACTTCTTAGTGACTTCCTGCCCTCCTTCACATTACATTAGGCTTCCAACCTCTGTTTGCCCTATTTTTGCCATCCTACTATTTTACCTTCTTTCCCTTGATTTTCTTCAACCATGGATGTGACTTTAGACTTTGTAGCTCTTTATATATATATATTTTTTTCTTTGTTTTTCTTGCATTTTATTCATTTCTTTAGCTTTCAACAAGTCACATCCTTTCCTCTTTTTTTCAACATCAAAACTTTTTTCATACTCATGTTTCTTTCGGTTTCCTCTTTCATAGCCACCCTCAACTTATGGATTTTCCATTGGTTGAGGTGCACAATACCAGATGTCGGGTCAGGGCCAAGATTGAAGTTGCTTTTTTTTTTACATTAGCCACCCTCAACTTAGGCTTTTGGCCTAAGTCGGGGTGCACATGTCCAAGGAGGGACCGGGGCCAACATAGTCGATTATGGGAAGGTGAGTTCGTGGTTTAGAAAGAAATGGTCTAATTTTATGCTCAATGCATTTAGATCAAATGGAGCATTTTTTTCATTTGGTTGGATCCTTCTTTTAGGCAATTGGTGGACTTATCAGAACAAGGGCCTATGATCACTTCCTAGCCTCTAGAGTGAATTGTCTTAGCAGGACTAACCAGGGAAGTTCTAGTTTTGCACAATAACTGTTTGAACAATCAACTATTCTCACACACTCTTGGCACATAGTTTCATTAGATTACTCAGTTCAAGTGTTAGCTTAAGTCATGCCATCAAGTTGGTTTATTATCATGTCATACTCAGAGCCAACACATTCAACTTATCTTTAGCCTACACATTCTAGCATACATCACAAAATTTGGATGGGTATCATTTGTTTTTTTTTTTTCATAAGCCATCATGCTTTATTCTTTTTCATGCTTTTACACATACGATCCTAACACATGCCGGTTCAACAGAAATTAAACAGTCTCTTGGGGAAAAAGAACACAGGCAAGAAAACTCCAAGAGAGGATTTATGATTGGGTTACTTAGATTTCACCCTATCATTCCCAATCCATTTACCCCACCCCCAACAAAAATAGATGTGATTGTTCCCAATGCATACAAAACAGTAAAAGATAATGGATTGGGTGAAACAAACCTGTGGCGTATAGCGCCGAAGACTCATCAACAAATGGGTGGGTCCTATTTCCCGAAGCCCGCTGGAACAATAGTTGGGTCACCCTCAGTAGTGCCCACATAAACCATCATAGCACCCTCAGTAGTGCTCTCAATCACTCTAACTGCACCATCAATGGTGCTTACAACGTCCCTTACAACAAGCGGGACCTCGACAACTGGGGCAGAACTCAATGCCTCTACAACACTCTCACGCACCCTCAGTTGGCGCAACTCCTCATCTAAAATTGAAGCCTTCCTAGCCTCCTTCTCCTACCTACGCTGTCTCTTTTGGGCTTTTTCCTCCTCAATGCGACTAGAACGGTGCCTCTTACCTTTGGTATGTGTAGGCTCAGTCCCCTCCTCGGCGGTCCCACTGAATAAAGCATCCAGCACCGTATCATAAGCCAACGCAGTAGGTGCAGCCTGAGGCTCAACTGTAGGGGTGGCAAGAATGGCATAAACGTCGGCCCGGAGACTGGCTAACTCGGACTAAAAAGAGGATAGATCTATGGTCGGGGTTGGTCGCTCGAGGACTCTCAATTCAAAGCTATCAAGACACTTATTAATGGCCTGGATCTTTCAGTCTGTCATGCCCTCCATCCTTAGCTCCATTCTGTCCTCGGACTCGGCTATCGATTTTTGCATCCAAGGCTTTGATGTGATGCAGCAGTGTGTCCATCTGAGCCTCTAATTTCTGTACTCTGGCCAACGGGACAATAGCAGCTTCTAATGGTGGTGTGGATCAAGATGAGCTAGGAGCCCTACTAGCGGCCTTGGAAGAGGAGGTAGGGACAGTATTGGTGCGATCTAGTATAATAGGGTCCCGTCCTATGCCTGCTCCCCCGTGTTTGCAAGATCTGCGCCCAAGGGAAGTACCTCAACCTGGGGCTCTCTGCGAGGTGCCGCCACATTTGCCTCATCTCGAATGAGGACTATATCTAAAGTCCTTGTAGGGTGAATCAACCTATCACAATGCCAGATTGGCGCTCTAAAGGTCCTGCACAATTGGAAAATCAAACATGGAAAGGGGTAAGTAGTGGAGGTCTTGAATGCCCTTTCGTGAATCTTTGCCAGTATCATGTGGGCAAAGTCAATCTCCAGTCCTGCTACTAATGTTGCAACCATGATCGCTCTGTCCCATGTGTGTTGGTTGTCGGCTTTTGTAGGCGACACCCTGTTACGTACCAACAACCAGAAGAACTTGGCCACAAAATTCAATGTGGCCTTTCGGATACCCAATCGTGGTGTGGCGACCCACTCCGCACGCTCGCCATCTATGGCAATGTACTTAGCCAACCATAGTTTAACAGCCTCTTGCTGCTCAGCATTCCTCTGGAAAGCGCCGCTCCGCACGATGTCCCATATATAATCAAACTCTGCTGTGTTTAGTGACCAAGAGTGTCCCGTGGTAGGACCATAGAGAAAGCGGCTGATGGTGGCATGTGATATGTCCACCGAACAACCTTGGACCATATTGGACGTGAGAGGGTCCTAGGCTATTGGCTTTGACTACTTAGAGATCGAATCGCAGAGAGTGGCGGCATCGGAGGTGTAGAAGTCCCGTACTATCTCCTCATTATAAGTCCCTGGATCTCGAGGCATCCAGTCACACTTGTGAAGGTTAAAAAGCCGGTGGATGTCGGGAACAGTGTGCAAGCTCCCTGTGAGGACTCTGCGCTCCTCTGTAATAAGTCGGGCCATCTTCTCTGTGTCATTTATCATCTTGGCATCCCGATAGATTTGCTATTGGCCCTCAACACACCATCTGTTTGGCTCATCGGCCACTGGAGTAGGGTCCTCATTCCTTGCTATTGGTAATAACTCTGAGCTAGTGGCCTCATTAGATGAGGTTGCTTGTTCATTTTGGCAGGACCATATGGCTAACTTGGCATTGGACCCCGAAGCGTGGGCAGACTCCGACCTTGAAGCATGGCTAGACTCAAAGCCCGAAGCATGGGCAGACTCGAAGCCAGATGTAGACCCAATAGCTGAACTGGAAGATGCCCTAGTTGGTGACCCGATCAGTGTGTTCTCCTCATCAGACTGGGAGACAGTGACTACGTCAGGAATCACCTTCCGGGGGGTTCCTCTAGTGGCTCGAGGTGCAGTGGGAGAAGTCCTTATGTTGGTAGGAACGTATGCTGGATCTTTTTCTAAGTTCGTGTCGTCATCGATTAACCTGAAGCTAGGAGCCACAGATTTTGACTTGCCCTGTTTTGAGTAGGTGACTAGCTTTTTGGGTGCCATCCTACCTGTGGAAGCGATATTAGCTCCAAAACTAACTATAAACACACTCGAAAAAAATTTAGAACTAAAAACGAACATTAACAAAGACCCAAAAAAATTTCAGACAGTGTCTACAGTAGTCATCCACGGAGGGGACCTACGGTTCGTAGACTGATCTACGATCTATGGAACCCTTCCGCTGATCAGAGGACCAACAATATTGGTCGCAGATGGAAACCACGGATGTACAGAACGGTTGGTAGATTGATCTACGGACCATAGTCCACAACCGTGATTTCACACTTGGTGAAATTTTCAAGTGTATCCACCCACGAACCTAATCTACGGTCCGTAGACGGGTTATTGTGGATGTGACATGTGCCCGATTTCAGCCATTCTTTATTTTCAAGCCCACATCTTAGACAATTTTCAATAACATCCTAGTCTAACCATGCATTTCAACATTTAATCATGCTAGTTTGTCATTCTCAGGATTTCGATTAATCATTTTAACTAGTGTTTAAGACCAACTTTGGAAACCTAAGTCGAAACTTACATTTAGACATATAATCTCATACAACAAGGCAACACAATCACTATCTATCGTTCCAAGGATATTGTAAATTCTAATTTAATCATGCAATTTCATCAAACAATTACCCAAGGTCAAGACCCAATCCCTGACTTTCTTTAATCTATCAATGAATCGAAATTCAAAGTGAAGAGAAAGTCTATTACCTTACAGCAACGGGAATGGGGTGATTGTGTGATGACAAATGCTTTCAAGGCCAAAAACCACCTCTTCGTTACTAACCCAAACACCGGACCCTTTTGTGGAATATGGAATGAGTAGTATTCGGAATAGAAAGGGATCGTGGGAATTATGGGGGAATGGAAGGGATGATTTTATGGGGCAGTTATGGAGTGATATAGGGGAGTAATTTAAGGAGTTTGGGAAGTTATGAAACGGTTTGGGGGTAAATGAAGGGAAGGGGCATGATTTAAAATTGGGAGATTTTAAATGAGGGGGTCTGGGTCAGGTCAGACAGAATTAGGGTTTTGGACCCCGAGACCGTGTCTACAGTCCGTAGGTCAATCTACGGTTCATAGATTGGGACCGTAGATCACTGTTACACTTGGAAAAGTTTAGGGACTTACCTGGGATCTACGGACACCATCCACGATCCGTGGATGGATCGACGAACCGTTGATGGGGTCCGTGACCTCTACACCAGACCATTTTCTGCAGATTTTGCATAGTGTACCTGCACATGTAGCAACCATTAGGCTATTCTTTTTACATTTTCTGGATACTTTTTAGGCATGGACCCTATGCTAATTCTAGCCAACATTACGAAAAGAAACTAAAACACCTATCTAAATTAATACAGAGAATCAACTAAACACAGAAACTGCTAGATGGAAAACAAAAAAAACTATCGTTGGCTAGATTGTACATCTTGGGTTTCCTCCCAAGCAGTGCTTGATTTAACGTTGTGGTACGACGCAGGCCTCTTGATTACTCAGACTTCATCAAGATGATAGGCCTCCACAACCTCTTGCACACTTTCTGCGTTTCCCAAATAGATCTTGATCTTTTGTCCCTTAACCATGAACCTTGTTTCATCACTGTTCTCAAGCTCAACCGCTTCATGGGGAAGCACTTTTGTGAACTAAAATGGCCCAGTCCATTTGGATTTGAGTTTTCCCAGAAACAAGTGCAACCTAGAGTTGACTAGAAGCACAAGATCACCCACAACAAATTCCCATTTTTCAATTCTTTGATCATGATACCTCTTCATCTTCTCTTCGTACAAGACTGAACTTTCATAAGATTTTAGGCGAAACTCATCAAGCATATTCAAGTCATTCATTCTTTGATTAGATGCGGCGCCCCAATCCAAATTTAGCTTCTTCATCGCCCACAAAGCCTTATGCTTTAGCTCTACCGGTAAATGGCAAGATTTCCCATATACTAGTTGGTAAGGAGACATACCTATGGGAGTCTTGTATCCAGTGCGATAGGCCCACAAAGCATCATCCAGCTTCCTTGACCAATCCGTTCTATTAGCATTCACAGTCTTCGCCAAAATCTGTGTGATCTCTCTGTTGGACACTTCAACTTGCTCACTAGTCTGTGGATGGTAAGGGGTGGCTACATTGTGGCGGACACCATATTTCTTAAGTAGCGCCTTGAACAACTTATTACAAAAGTGGGAACCTCCATCGCTGATAATCGCCCTCGGTGTACCAAATCTGGAGAAGATATTATTTTTCAAGAATGCGGTGACACTTATACCTTCATTGTTGGGGAGCGCAACTGCTTCCACCCACTTCGATACATAATCAACCGCAACAAGAATATACTTCATTCCATGTGAACTCACAAATGGAAACATAAAATCAATGCCCACACATCAAACAAATCTGTCACCAATATAGGATTCATAGGAGGCTCTTGCCTCTTTGAAATCCCTCCTTCTCTTTGGCAACGATCACAAGACTTGGCGAAATCATGAGCATCTTGGTGGATAGTAGGCCAGTAGTACCCACACTGCAAAATCTTATGTGCAATTTGAATAACACTATGATGCCCACCAACAGGCGATGAATGAAATGCTTCAAGTACACTCAACATCTCAACTTTGGGCACACAACGAAGAATAATCCCATCAGCACAACTACGATATAAGTAAGGCTCATCCCAAAATAATTTCTTCACATCATGCATAAACTTTTTCCTTTGGTGAAAAGACATATCCGGGGGAACAATATCGCTTGCCAAATAATTAGCAAAGTCTACGAACCAAGGAATCAGATCATGAGAAGCAGCCAATACCTGTTCATCTGGAAAAGAATCATTAATTTTAGCCCCATCACCAAGCTTAACAGAGCCTCTTCCTCTAATCTGGACAAGTGATCGACAACTTGATTTTCAGTCCCCTTTCTATCCTTTACCACAAAATCAAACTCTTGTAGCAACAATACCCATCTAATCAGCCTCGGTTTTGCATCCTTCTTCGCCACCAAATACCTCAATCCCAAATGGTCAGTATGCATTATGACCTTAGTACCAGGCAGGTAGGATCGAAAATTTTCAAATCTGAAATCCACTGCAAGAAGCCCTTGTTCAGTCACAGTATAATTCTTCTGGGCCACATTTAGAGTTTTGCTAGAATAGTAAGTAGGATAGAGAATTTTCTGTCGCCTCTGTCCTAATACTACACCTAGCGCCACTCCACTCGCATCACACATTACCTCAAATAGTTGTCCCCAATTTGGTGAAATAATGATAGGTGCAATAACCAACTTCTCCGTCAACTCTCCAAATGCTCTCAGACAAGCATCATCAAAATCAAACCTATACTCCTTTTCGAGTAGTTTGCACAAAGGATGTGCAACTTTAGAGAAATCTTTGATGAACCTCTTATAGAAACTTGCATGCCTAAGAAAACTTCGAACTCCTTTTACAGAGATGGGTGGTGGAAGCTTTTCAATTACTTCTACCTTTGCTCTATCAACCTCAATGCCCTTCTCAGAAATCTGATGACCCAGAACTATCCCTTCTTTCACCATAAAGTGGAACTTCTCCCAATTCAGCACCAGATTGCAATCTTCACACCTTTCCAGTACCTCAGCCAAATGATTCAGACACCGATCAAAAGAGTCACCTACCACAGAGAAATCATCCATAAATACCTCAATAGTGTCCTCCACCATATCAGAGAATATTGACATCATGCAACGCTGGAAGATCGCTGGAGCATTGCACAACCCAAAGGGCATCTGTTTGAAGGCAAATGTCCCATAAGGGCAAGTGAAGGTGGTCTTCTCTTGGTCCTCCGGAGCTATAGAAATCTAATTGTAGCCCGAATAACCATCAAGAAAATGATACCAACCCTTACCAGCAAGACCCATTACTCCCATGCTACTGGGATACTCAGACTTCTCCCGGTTTGGCCAAATTTGGCCATTTGGCGAGTTTTGCCCTTAAGAATAATGTCAACCGCTCCATCATTGGGCAAAAGACATCATTTGGCACAAATACAGTCTACTTAGACTTCACCCGACTAGACCCAACAACCTGCAAGCACAAGCCCACAAATTTTAACCAATTTTAAGACACAAAATCATGGGAATTCAATAATAAAGGCATTATGGGCAAGATTTTCGAATTAACACAGGCGCATACATATACAATTAAGAGCAGAGAGGCCCAACACACATCACTAAGACCAAATTGCTAGAAAATGAGAACAAATTGCTAAAAATAGACTCGGGGTTCGGAAAACTAACCTTAGATGCCGAATAATCAAGATTGAAATGCTAGGTGGCAAAGTAATCCACTATGAACATAAATTCGATGACCAAAGTGCGATAAAAATGCAAGAAATATAGATAATATTGTGCGGGTGTGAGTTTGGGAAGATTAAAAGTGAGGGAAAGTGAAAGAGTTTGAAAGTTTAAACCTTTGGCCTTTAAAAACCGTCAAGTTCTCGTCTATTCGGCGACATTAGTTTTGCTCGCCGACCCACTCGGTGACATGCCGAGTGGGCACTTACCTCGCCAAGTTTTACAGGACCTCCAGTTAATGTGAGGGTCTAAACGACAGACTAAGTCGTGATCGCTGACCTAGTCGGCGATTCAACAATCAACTCCTGGGTTCGCCGAGTTTTACAGACTCCAGCTTAAGAGTGTCTTGAGTCCAACGGCGATCCAACTCGGGCTCGCCGACCTCTTTTGTGATGCGCCGACTTGAATTTTAGCTCGCCAATCTCTACCTTTCAATACTTTCTATACTTCAACATGCACAATCAACACGCCATTATTTCTAAAACAAAAATAAAGCGCTAAAACACTTGGGTTCCCTTTGAAAAAGTGCCTCAGTTAACGTCGTGGCACGACGCAAGTCCCCACTTAAGTTCCATTAGTGGGGTTTGCCTCATTTTTATAATGTACTCTTCTGGCTCTAGGAAGAGGTGAGACAACACTTGGTCCATTTGGGAGCCTAGTAGCTAAATGAGCATGGAATGAGAGGTTGTCATCTAGTTCAGCATCAAGACATTCTCTCTTAACTCCTCCAACACTCTGTCGTGCTTTTCGACTTTGTGTAGAATGAGTAAGAGGACCTCTTTAATTTTCCCACCCTTTTGTTTCTTCATCTTTCAATGCTCGTTAGGGGGGATGCACATGTCATTCCTTTTGGACACTACTTCTAATTCCATGACTTTCTTGGCCAAGTCATCTAACAGGGTTAACAATGTGGTCAATTCTTAGTCTTTTTCTTTCTCCTTGTTGGTCTTGGCCATGTTATCAAGGAGTTGGGCTGCTTTAGCATAAGGTAGCTGGATGAGACCACCTGGAGAGATTTGGTTAGCCAATATTATATTTTCGGGGTAAGACCCCGGTAGAAGCATTCCAGAAGCATCGTATCTGGAATTCCATGAGTTGGGCATTACTGCAATAGGGTCTTAATCCTTTGCCACAACTCATAAATGGCTTTACCCTCCAATTGCTTGAACTTTAGGATGTTATCCATAAAAATCATCAATCTCAAAGGAGAGTGATCCATTGGGTCACTGTTGCTACCAAATATGCTCATTTATGCTACTCTAAACAAGCCCACAAAAACCAAAACTAAATATAAGTTCAACTGTAACTAACAAGAACAAAATTTAACTTAATTCAAGAATCTTAACAAACACCACTCCACGGCAGCGACGCCGTTTTGATTTCACGTATCAAGACTCTTCTTCCAATACTAAGTGCCAAAGATCGTTAGTCAATAATATAACCCAATTAAGTGAGTTGAGGTCGAATCCCACAAGGAGTGGTAGGTGCTTAAGATTCAAGAGCCAAGTACAAATATGTTCAAGTCAATCATAGGTAAAAACATTTACGAATAAAAGCATGGTTTCAAATTTAGGGGTGACACAAGTGTCAAATATGGGGGTTTTGATTGTAATTATCAGCTACAACAACAACAAATAACATGAAAAAACAAGTAAAGTGGCGGGTTCTTGGGATGTGATTGGATTATGGGCTAAGGTAGACAAATGGGTAATTGCAATTGATAGTAAATAGTTGTAAATCAGTGAAAAAGCTAGACTTTAGTTGGGATAAACTTTCTCTCAAACAGTTTACCCCAAATCAAATTGGTTTCCCTCGAACACCAATAAGCAGCATTTAAGAATAACCTTTTCTTTAGTCCAGTCGCTCTATCAAGCTGAATGTGTGGAAAAAGGTTTATGATTCACTCTCTCTAGCTGAACCCATGACAACCCAATATCCACAGACCATCAAATCAGTAATCTTGGTTTTAAAACCTCTCTCTCGAGCAAGCCAAAAACATGAAGTTAGAATTGCATTTGTAACTACAACCTTTTAAATTAAACCACAATTACTGATTGAAATCACTTTTAAACAGCATTTAAACTATCAATTAACAATACCCATCAGCTAAATCAACCCATAATCACACCCCAAGAATTGGGGTTTTAGATTGACATCATAAAAAGATAGAAATCATTACCAAAAATTGTGTTTCCACCAACTGGGTATGATTAATTTCGACTTTCAAAATGTATTTATAGTCGCCAAAAGTATGTTGCGATGGACCATTCGGCGCAATAAGTCAGGATCACTGATCCACTCAGCGATCTGCCTTTTGGTCAATTCCATCGCCTTTTTGCTTTGGCCTTCAGCATCTTCAAGTTTTATAACTTTGGGTGATCTAGCACTGCATCGCGGAACCATTCAGCGACTTGACGACTTCTCCTTTCTATCACCGACTTGATTTTCTCCTGCAGGGCTTGGCACACTGGAACTTTAGGCGAGATCATGGCTATTCGGCGACTTGCCCAATGGGTTAGGCGATCATTAGTTCCTCTTTCCTTCGTTGTTTCAACTCCTTTACTCCTTTTTTTGCTCATTAGTGTCAATTCTTTGTTCGTCAATCCAAATACCTGAAAATCAAGGATTTACATTAGTTATTGGCATAAAATATGCATTTGAGGATAATAAATCTATTAAAATAAAGCCCTAAATGAGTCCAAATCGTGGACTCATCAACTAGCTTTGTAAAATATAACATTTGTACTTTCCTCAACATGATTTGTTCTTTTCTTATGGACTATATAAAGTTTATTATGTGATGAATATAAAAAAAATATTCCCTCATCACTTTTAGCATCAAACTTTCCTAGTGCATCCTTTCCATTGTTGTGTACATAACAAAAATATCCAAAAGCTCTAAGATGTGCCACATTTAGTTTTCTACCTTTCAGTAGTTCATAGTGTGTTTTGTTTATTATTGATCGAGTCATACATTTGTTTACTAGGTAGCAGGCAGTATTTACAAACTCTACTCAATAGAACTTTTGGAGATTGCTAGTGATCAACATGGTTAGCACAAACTCTTCCAAAGTTCTGTCCTTATACTCAATCATGCCATTTTTCGTGTTGTTCTTGGTGCAGAAAATTTATGATCTACACAATTTTTGGCGCAAAATTTCAAAAAAAATTAGTTTTCGAATTCTATTGCATGATCTAAGTCGATGCTAGATAGTTCACATTTTATTTTCTTTTGCAACAATTTCTAAGAAAGACTTCAAACATGTGTAATGTTTCATCTTTTGAGGACAGGAATAGAGTCCACGTGTTGCAGACTGTCAACATAGTACACATTGTTTATTTCTTGAGAGTGAGTAGGCCCTACTCTTCCAATTCTTTTTATTTCTCTATTCTTTCCGTTTCCAGAGGCTACACTTCCACCTTGGAAATCACTCACTGAGAGGTAGTTATTTTTGTTGCATGTTATGTCTCAGGAGCATGCACTTTCAAGTTATCATTTCTACAGCTTTTCTCCAAATGGTACCTGCAAAATCAGTCAAAGATTAGTTTTTGGTACCTAGATCCACTCGAGTATCTGTTTGTTCGTGAAAGGATAAATCAGATTTCTCATGGCCCACTTAGGAAAGGGTTTGCATTTGGTCATCAGGGTAATGTTCCCTTCCTCAAAGTCATCTAGTGTTGTTTCCTTGAAAAGCAGGTTCTTCTCATTTCTCTTTTCTCTAGTTTAGTTTTGTTGATTCTTATTGAGTTCATAAGTCATGAGATTTCCTATATGTTCATCCATGGTTAGAGTATCAAGATGGCGTGCTTCAGTAATTTCTTCCACTTTGCTTTCCCAAGATTAAGGAAGAACACTCAAAAGTTTTCTAACTTCCTTTCCATTTGTAATTACTTCTCCTAATGGGTAGATTTTATTGATGATAGTCGTGAGCTTTGTATGCATGTCTTGAATTGTTTCACCGTCTATCATTCAGAACAACTCATTTTGCCTTTTCAAGTTAACAATTTTTATTTCTTGACTTGTGTTTTTCCCTCGTGAGTTGTCTGCAACGTTTCCCATAATACATTTTCATTTTGACATAAAGAGATTTAGTTGTACTCATCAAGACCTATTCCACATATTAGGATCTTCTTGGCCTTCACATTGTTCTTAATAACTAGTTTATCAACAACATCCTATTCCTTTCCAACTTAGGAACCTCAGTAATTCCATCTGTACCGTTTTTCATAGTTATGGTGGGACCATCTAGAATAACTCCCCATAGATCAAGATTTTCTTCTACTAGATGATCCATCATTTTATTTTACCACCATCCATTGTATTTTCCGTTGAATAGTGGGGTCCTTGTTTGAGATGCTTGTTCTTGAGCAGTTGGTGGTGCAGACTTTGATCCTCTTCAAGGTGTTAACTTTTTTTTATTGAAAAAACTTGTTCTATACAAATTCAAGAAACCTTAACCACCTAAACCAGAACCTAACCAGGTTCTTGTTTAAACATTGCAGAGAATAAATACAATAAATAGAATAACAAGTTTATCGTTGAAATATTCCTTGCTCAAGGGAAGAAAAATCACACCACAACTTCACTATAATCAAAAAGAAACTTTATATTACAACTAAATAATCAAAGGGACTAGCTGTAGTACCTCACCTCAAAAGTTAACTCAAACTATTCCACGATTAACTATATTCCTATACACTACTCTCCAAGAAGCAAAACCCACTCTTTGTTACTTACACTAACTAACGATAGTTGTGCACTCTTCTTTCCAAGAATTCAAATCCACTTCTTTTTACAAACCTCACAAATTCTTTTTCACACTTAGAACAATCATTCCTAAAAACTGATTCTATGATGAAACAATGCAAACTAAGCTTTAGAAAGAAAACCTAACGATCTAGTTCTTCTTTCTTCTCTCATCTTTCAATTTAGCGCCACACTTGTTCATTCCACAAAGTTATCTCAATTTCTAGATTGCAAAAAATATCTTTCTCTTTGTCAATAGATCGTTTTTTAAGGGAAGACTAAACCCTAGTTGAATCCGACAAAGAAAGTAATTAGTTTTTCTTTAAAAAGTTTTCCTTTCCCTATAAGGATTCTTTTGCACTTTCTTTTCCTTATTTAGGTGTCTTTACTTTTAATAAGGATTTATGTCTTTCCACTATTTTCAACTCAATGCTTGAACAAACTTGTGAAGCTGGTTACCGTTTGTCATTATCAAAACATCTATCAGAATATTGAAATGTTGGTTCATCAAGAAGCTATTAAGAGAAATTCCCCCTTTATATTCTTTATATTCTAGTATGTTGGGATTTTTTCCCGAGTATCTTTGTTAGTTTCAGGTTCCAAGTTTTATACTAGAATAACTTGTTGAATCATGGGGGATATATCAATGCTAGGAGATCTATCCTTAATGACACGCCGCAAGGTATGAGAATTTCCTAGAAGAGTTCGTGGTGAACTATTTTCCATGAGAATATCATACACTTTTTTGGTAGCTTCTAGAATGAAGTTGTTATCAGGAATTTTGGCATACTTCTAAGGGAATACGCATGTTGGGGGTTTCGGATGGGAGAGAGGCATGTATGGTTCTATCTTTTTTTTTGAAGTTTTTAGCTTCTAGCATTGCAACAAAAATGCAATAGCCTTGATTATGTACAAAAAAAATAAAAATAAAAATCAACAAAACTGAAATCGAAGTTAAAATTGTAAATTTAATGATATACTTTTGAACTGTTGACCCTTAATTATATATATATATATATATATACACACACACACACAAGCACCAATATGAAAAATAAGCCTACTAGCAGATGACATTGTAGTATATGGAAGACATGAAAATAGGAGAAAGTTGAGGATGATGATGATTTAACTTGATATATAATTATATCAAATTAAATTACTTAATAGTGTATCGATGACAGTTCAATAAATCTTTTTTCAGTGAAAAGTTAATGGTTCTCCTAGCTAGTTTCTATACAATGTTTTTAATACTAAATCATGCAATTTAATTGCCCCAAAATGGGTAACTTAAGCATGCAAAAGCTTAAAAATTAAATAAAATTCATGAAACTCAAATATAAAGCTTTAACTTAAAAGAAAAATCTAAATAATATAATATATTCAACTTGCCCCAAAATGGGTAACTTAAGTCTTTAAAGCATTTAACAAAATAAATGAACAAACTTCTGAAACACTACGATCTATCTATGAAGCCTTTAACTGACAAAGATGGAAGTTGAGACAAGACCCACGACATCCTAACAACTGAAAAGTAAATGAAATCCTCTGGAAGCAAGCAAGCTCAATACAGCTAACTCGAACTCCATGTGGTATCAACGAAACTCATGTTGATGACCCTGAATACCTGTATTTGCATCATCAAAAGATGCAGGCCAAATGGCTCAGTACGTGGAACGTACAAGCATGTAAGGGGAATTCTAAAGCATAACATAAGCTTGAACTAGATAAAAAGGAAGTAGACTTACCTCTATTCAAACTTACTCACTCAAGGAATACTCAAGGATACTCAAAACTACTCAACTAGAAATACTCATCTCAGGATACTCAACTCAAGATAAAGCAACAATGCACATGCAATATATTGAAAGGTTTAAAAACAATAAAAAGCACCTCAGTTTACTCATATAATAAAGCAATATAATACTGTGGGAGTTTCTCTAACCGACAACCACCAATATGAGCCTAAGTGATGCTACATCGTCTTGCCCACGCTGCATGAATTGTCCTATACTTTGTTGTCATATAGAACACCTTAACTAAGTGGATCCACTAGTCTATGCTAAAAAGCATTAAGGGATCATCTAAAAAGTATGACCCTTCCCTTTCTACCCATGTTGGCTATATGGTTTATGGAGACTTGAGTTATTATGAACTCGCATCCCCATATCAGTGCTCCATACTACTCCCAAAATATACTCAGCTCATATGTTTAAAAACATAACTCTTTCTCTGGTTTGAGATAATTGCTCAAACTACCCTCTTAAAAGAGGTAACTGCTCTTGAAAACTCTTTCTAAAAAACATATCAAAATCATATTTTAATATGATCATTGATGACTTTGGAAGTCATACTGCATAAACATTGATGGTATATCTAAATACCATACTGCTTAAACATTGATGACATACTCGATTGTCATACTAATCATGTTTTAGAAACTCTTTCCCAAAACTCATCTTTTTCTTAAAAGAGATAGTGCTCAAACTACTCAAAAATCTTTCGGAAATCTCAATTTCCTCTCATCTTAAATGTAAAAACATTTTCTATTGGGAACACATAGTTCCCATACATCATTTTAAAGAAAATGAACTCAACTCTACTCTTTCTCAACTCAGTGCTCAAGTCTTTAAAACAAGTTTTAAAACAATTTGTAAAACGACTTCTTAGAATAATGTTGATGCCGAATTATGGACGTGAACAACTCAATTTAAGGTTTTCAATAACCATACATAGAACTCAATACTCAGAACTCAAGAACTTCAATGATACTACTTATTTCAAGAATGGTCAACTCAGAAGGTTCATGCGGAATTATGTGCATGAACAACTCAACTCATGGACTTCAGGATACTACTCATCTCAAGAATGTTCAACTCATAAGGTTCATACGGAATTATGAGCATGAAACAACTCGACTCGAGGGTCTACATAACAATATGAAATGCATGTATACGACTTTGGTCATTCTCATACTTACTTCCTCAAAACATAGCTCAAATCGATAGTTAATCTCAAAGGATTCATAATAGAACTCAAAGACTCTCTTTAACTCTACTGTTAACTCTTTCTTGAATGTTAATTATGAATTCAAGAGTTATGGTTCGTGATATGAAGTATCTCGATAACAATATAGCAATTCGATAATTAAGAATAGAACTTTTAAAAGAAACATGAACTCAAGAACTCAAAATAAACTTATGTCAAGAATAATCAAATCTAGGGAAATTGTATCCTAGATTACTCTTTTACTGATCTGAAAGTGTATTTAGGGCATGACGATGAACTAGTTCAACACTATAATAGCCTTACATACTTGGAAGAATATGGTTCCTGAAGAATCTTGAATAATTTTGGAGAAGAAGTTGATTAGAAGCCTTGAAACCCTAGTGTGAAGGTAAACGATCAAGAAAACCATTCTTGAGATTCTTGAATTAGTTTCTTGAAATCTTGAAGAATAATCTTGAAAAATGATTGGAAGAATCTTGAAAAAGATTGAAAGAATCTTGAATGGAGTTTATACTTTGATTTTCCTTAGCGTTTTGTCTTAGGGTTTGAGATAGAAGAGAATGATGGATGAAAAGATTAAAATATTATTGTTTTGAGCCTTTTATTAGTCAAGAAATTCATTCAGGATTTTCTTGGATGTAAAAAACAAAAACAACCATTTTTAATGTTTTCCCGTCGGCTAATTCGTAACATCACTGTATAGGTTACTAAAATAGTCATAACTTTTTACTCAGAAATTGGATTGACGCGAAATTGGTGGTGTTGTAAAGTAGATTCAATTATCTATTATTGGATAGGTTATGACTCACGTAACTCTTTATATTCTAAGAGATATAGTCGTTTGTTGTTGACCAAAATAGAATCTTACTTCAAAAGTTAATCGATACGGAAACTTCAAGAACACTTAACAAGAACTCATCAAGAACATAAATCCTTAAATTTCAAGAACAAAATTACGTTGAATAAATCATGATTGACGTGTGGGTGAAAGAACCCAACATTATGATAGCTTACATACCTCAAAGAACTAGGTTCTTGGTAAAATCTTGAATTTCTTGAACGAACGCTTGATAGTTTGAACTTTTTCTTCTCTTAAATCTTCTCACTAAAACCCTAAACACTTTTGGGGAAGAATGAAACCAATTCTAATCAGTTTAGAATCCTAAAACCTTACTAAAATGCTTAAATCCGATTGGGTAAGGAAAAGACAAAAATACCCCTCATATTTTCGGGTAACTTTCCTTAATTGGACAGCCCAACATCAAATGGGTATATCTCCCTCTTACGAGCTTGAAATTTAGTAAACTCGGTTGCGTTGGAAAGATAATTCAAAGAAATTTCATTATATATCTTTTATCCCACCTAATTCATTATGTACTAAGAGTTATTGTTGTTTTATGTTGACCCAAAACTCATAACTTAAGCATAACTTGCAAAATTTCAGATTTTGCTATTTCTAATTTAGTTCTTTTTTTTGGAACTCAAGGTGCTACATATGGTCACCTTAACACTCAAGAAATTTTAAATTCCTCGGTAAAATCCTAGTAACAACGAAGAATGGTTCGAGTCTTCACTCAAAAAAATTCCAGGGTGTTACATTATCTCCCCTTTGGGATCATTCGTCCTAGAATGACGACTGGACTGGGTATGAAATGAGGTTACTCTTACTAAGGTCTCAGTCTAATGGTATGCTCTTACTATATTCAATCTTAACTCAAATCTTTAGTTTCAGGTTCTATACCTCTCTATAGGGAATCTCATTCCAAGTCTATTACTCTTTACCACCACATTAGGCTCATATCAAGAACCACCTAAAGTTTAACAACTCCACATTCAAGCTTGGTAATCTAACAACTCCATGGACTCCTACTAATCAACTCTTTCGAAACCAACTATGGGATCTTATTTAACTATTTCTCATTGTAAAACCTCATCCTCGTCTTCCTCCTCATTTATGCCCTTAGATGGAATTATAACACCATTACTATCACAATAGGAACATCAACCTCCTGATTCTAACATCACTCCATCACTAAAAGGACTTCCAAAAAGGCATCTCACATACTCTTTGGAACTCATTACTATCTTACTCTCAAACACTTGACTTGATTTCTCATTTTGTCATCTCCCCCTTAGGTCTAAACCTGACACTTGAAAGCTATGGATCTATTCCATCATTTCTAACTGGTCTACAACCTCTTTTACTATAACACTTGGGAGAAGTTTATCTTATGACTACCGAACTCTCAATAAGCAGGAACTAAGATCTCTTCTAAGGTGTTTCTCTTAACCTCTTCTGATTACATACCCTCTCGGTACACCTCTTAATGATTTTGTTACTTTTGTGACTTCGCCACACTTCACTGCTCTTATCTCGTAACTCATCCTACCTTTTCAGGTGAAAATCTTACCCAAGCTCTAAACATACTTCTTAAAAGTATCTCAGCTGAAACAAGGCTTAAGGAAAATTGTACAACTCGATCTTAGCTCAAACGCACGATTCATATATTTATGGGTGCATTGCTCTAAAACTGAACACTTACTCACTTGTGGGCTTCTCTCAAGCCCTTCTAGAGTCTCATGACTTCCTCAAGATTTTTGCTACAAACAACTCATCGACAAATGTCTGACTTTTTTGTTCAACGGGAGTTTGAGGGGTAGTCGAATGAATCTGAGAAACACATGAGTATGAATAAATCTCTATGACTTAGCTCTATTGCACGATTAAGAGTATGAAAGAAGGAAAACTTTTCTTAACTGTCTGTAGTCCCTCATTTATAGAAGTGGGACCCCCACAACCATAAGCAAGACCCTACTGACACGGCTTAATAGACACCCTAGGACTCTTGAACTCTATGCTCTGATACTAAGTTTGTCACGACCTGAGCTTACACCCTGGGTGTGGCCGGCACTCAAGAAACATTGTTGGTCCCCAAGCGAACCCTCATCCTGGCTGACTATAGGCGGAACACTAACTTAGGTATGCAAAATCTTATAAACTAAGTAAAATTCATGAAACTCAAATACAAAGCTTTAACTCAAAACAAAAATATAAAATAAAAGAATATATTAAACTCGCCCCAAAATGGGCAACTTAAGTCTTTCAAACATTTAACAAAATAAATGAAAAGACTTTTGATACTCTACTGTCTATCTATAAAGCCTCTAACAACTAAAAAGTAAATGAAATCCTCCGGAAGCAAGGAGGCTAAATATAGCTAACTCGAACTCCATGTGGTGTCAACGAAGCTCCTGTTGATGACCCTAAATACCTGTATTTGCATCATGAAAAGATGCAGGCCAAATGGCTCAGTACGTGGAATGTACGAGCATGTAAGGGGAATTCTAAAGCATAACATAAGCTTGAACTTGATAAAAAGGAAATAGACTTGCCTCTACTCAAACTTACTCAACTCAAGAAATACTCAAGGATACTCAAAACTACTCAACTCGAAATACTCAACTAAATATAAAGCAACAATAGACACACAATATATTGAAAGGTTTAAAAACAATAGAAAGCAACTCAATTTACTCATATAATAAAGCAATATAATAATGTGGGAGTTTCTCTAACCGACAACCACCACTATGAGCCTAAGTGATGCTACAGTGTCTTGCCCACGCTCCCAGAACTGTCTTATACTTTGTCATCATAAAGAACGCCTTAACTAAGTGGATCCACTGGTCTATACTAAAAAGCGTTAAGGGATCTTCTAAAAAGTATGACCCTTCCCTTTCTACCCATGTTGGCTATTTGGTTTATGGAGACTTGAGTTAGTATGAACTGGCATCCCAATATCAGTGCTCAATACTACTCCCAAAATATACTCAGCTCATATGTTTAAAAGCATAACTCTTTCTCTGGTTTGAGATAATTGCTCAAACTACCCTCTTAAAAGAGGTAACTGCTCTTGAAAACTCTTTCTAAAAAACATACCAAATCATATTTTAATATAATCATTGATTACTCTGGAAGTCATACTGCATAAACATTGATGGTATATCTAGATACCATACTGCTTAAACATTGATGACATACTCAATTATCATACTAATCATGTTTTAGAAACTCTTTCTCAAAACTCATCTTTTTCTTAAAAGAGATGGTACTCAAACTGCCCAAAAATCTTTTGGAAATCTCAATTTCCTCTCATCTTAAATGTAAAAACATTTACTATTGGGAACAGTTCGTTCCCATAGATCATTTTAAAGAAAATGAACTCAACTCTACTCTTTCTCAACTCAGTGCTCAAGTCTTTAAAACAAGTTTTAAAACAATTTGTAAAAAGACTTCATAAAATAAGGTTCATGCCGAATTATGGACGTGAACGACTTAATTCAAGGTTTTCAATAACCATACATAGAACTCAATACTCAGAACTCAACAACTCAGAACTCAAGAACTTCAATGATACTACTTATTTCAAGAATGCTTAACTCAGAGGGTTCATGCGGAATTATGGGCATGAACAACCCAACTCATGGACTTCAGGATTTTACTCATCTCAAGAATGTTTAACTCATAGGGTTCATGCAGAATTATGAGCATGAAACAACTCGACTCGAGGGTATACATAACAACATGAAACTCATGTATACGACTCTTTTCATTCTCATACTACCTCAAAAATTAGCTCAAATCGATAGTTGATCTCAAAGGATTCACAATTGAACTCAAAGACTCTCTTGAACTCTACTATTACTCTCTCTTGAATGTGAATTATGAATTCAGGAGTTATGGTTCATGATATGAAGGATCTCGATAACAATATAGCAATTCGATTATTAAGAATATAACTTTTAAAAGAAACACGAACTCAAGAACTCAAAATGAACTTATCTCAACAATAATCAAATCTAGGGAAAGTATCCTAGATTACTCTTATATTGATCTGAAAGTAGATGTAGGGCGTGAGGACGAACTTTTTGAACACTATAATAGCCTTACATACTTGAAAGAACAAGGTTCTTGAAGAACTTGATTAGAAGCCTTGAAACCCTAGCTTGAAGGTAAATGATCAAGAAAACCATTCTTGAGATTATTGAATTAGTTTCTTAAAATCTTGAAGAAGAATCCTGAAAAAGGATTGGAAGAATCTTGAAAAAGATTGAAAGAATCTTGAATGGAGTTTCTACTTTGATTGTTTCTTAGAGTTTGGTCTTAGGGTTTGAGATAAAAGAGAATGATGGATGAAAAGATGAAAATCTGATTGTTTTGAGCCTTTTATTTGTCAAGAAATTTGTTTAGGGTTTTCTTGGATGTAAAAAAACAAAAACAACCCTTTTTAATGTTTTCCCATCGGCTAATTCGTAACAACACTGTATAGGTTACTAAAATAGTCATAATTGTTTACTCAAAAATTGGATCGACACGAAATTGCTAGCGTTAGAAAGTAGATTCAATTACCTTTAATTGGATAGGTTAAGGTTCACGTAACTCTTTATATTCTAAGAGAAATGGTCATTTCAAGTTGACCCAAGTAGAATCTTACATCAAAACGTAATCGATAAGGAAACTTCAAGAACACTTATCAAGAACTCATCAAGACTTAAATCCTTAAATTTCAAGAAGGAAATTACGCTGAATAAATCATGATTGGCCTGTGGGTGAAAGAATCCAACACTATGGAAGCTTACATACCTCAAAGAACTAGGTTGTTGGCAAAATCTTGAATTTCTTGAACTAACGCTTGATAGTTTGAACTTTTTCCCCTCTTGAATGTTCTCTGTAAAACCCTAAACTCTTTTGGGGATGAATGACACTAATTCTAATAAGTTTAGAATCCTTAAACATTATTAAAAATGCTTAAATCCAATTGAGTAAGGAAAAGACCAAAATACCCCTCATATTTTGGGGTAACTTTCCTTAATTGGACAGCCCAAATTCAAACGGGCATATCCCCCTCATACGAACTTGAAATTTAGCAAACTCGGTGGAGTTGGAAAGACAATTCAAAGTCCTTTCATTAGATATCTTGTAGCCCACCTAATTAATCATGTACTAGGAGTTATGGTTGTTTTAAGTTGACCAAAACCTCATAACTTAAGCATAACTTGCAAAATTTCAGATTTTGCTATTTCAAATTTAGTTCTTTTTTTGAAACTGAAGCTGCTATATCTACTGACCTTAACACTCAAGAAATTCTAAATTCCTCGATAAAATCCTACTCACAACGAAGAATGGTTTGAGTCTTTAATCAATAAAATTTCGAGGTGTTACATAACCAATTAGAAAGCAGTAGATGGTATTGATCGAAGGATAATATATCTTCATTCACAGAAAACAACCTAGTCAAGACATTCATAGAAAACAAAAATTGTAAACTTTGTCTTTGAACAACTCAAGCTTTCAGAACACACCTCAAGGAACCTTATAGAGTTATCAAGTGCATCTTTTGGTTGTTTGTTACGAAATACTTCTGATGTGGTAAACTTGTAAGATTTGTTTCAAATGTATAAAGGAACACATTCAGTGTGTGATAAGTTAACACATGAACATAATTAGAGGTAATTGTGTAGTGTGTGATTAAAGTCTATATTAATTAGAGTTAGTTAATATAGTGGGCAATAGAGGTATTGCTTTGGCTCTTATTGTAATAGGGTTATTATAGGTTGTGAGACTAAGAGTGTAATCTGTATGTGCATTTGGAATCTCAATTCACTTGTTTCTTGAAAATAATGAAAACAATTAAAAATTCCTATGTGACAGGCCGTTATTTTTCTCCCTTGAGCTAAGGAGGTTTCCACGTAAAACTCCCTGTTGTGTTTACTTTATAGTTTAGTCTCTTCTATTGCATTACCAGTGTGTCATCAACCTGGTCCCTTATTACACATTGGAATATCACATCTCATAAATTGGTATTAGAGCAGTACTTTCTATCTTATTAACATCAAGAAAGGATATTGAAATGATGGCAACCCCAACAAGCTTAGAAGAAGGATAGTCTACTACATGTCTACCTCGTTTTAATAGACAGTACTACAAGTAGTGGAAGACTAGAATGCATGATTATATCATAAAAGAGGACAGTGAACTATGGGACATAACTTTTGATGGACCTCATGTTCCCACTAAGGATGTCAAAGAAGGAGAGCTAACTAGGGTGGTTCCTAAAACCAAAAGAGAATATGATGAAGCTGGAAGAAAGAAAATAAGAAAAGAACCACAAGGCCAAGAAGCTACTGGTTTGTGGAATTGGTGTTGATGAATACAACAGAATCTCAACATGTTAAACAACCAAGGAGATCTGGGACTGTCTGAATACAGCCCATGAAGGTAACATCAAAGTGAAGGAATCAAAGGTGGACATGTTTACTACTCAATATGAAACCTTCAGCATGAAAGAATGAGAGACCATTTCTGAGATGCACTCCAGATTCACTTCCATCAACAATGAGCTCCGACGTCTTGGTGAAACTATTCATCCAAGCAAGCAGGTTCGTATAATTATTTGAGTCCTTCCCAGGTCATGGGAAAGCAAAATAAATGCTATCACTGAAGCTAGGAACCTGAAGACTCTTATCATGGATGAGCTGAGTGAGAATCTTTAAATATATGATTTGAACAAGCAACACATAAATTCCAAAAAGGACCGAAGGAAAGGAAAGTTCTTGGAACGAAAACCATCACCAATTGACCTATAGAAAGATGATAAGGAAATGGCCTATCTGACAATCAGATTTCATAAAATAGTCAAAAATCATGGAGTGTTTCTGAGGAAGCGAAACTCTAGTCAATTAGCAAATTCCACTGATTTGGGTCATAAGTTGTAACACCCCATATTCAAAAAAGTGAAATAGCAGCTTTCCAGAAGTTGCAGGTGCCAAACCACGCCGGCCACCCACAGACTGTCGATGGGACGCGGACCCTAGGTGTGGGCCATGGATGGCCTGCCTAGTTATGGTATGAGGGCCAAGAACTACGGCCATACCTACAGATCGTAGGTCAAACCACGGTTCGTGATTAGGGTCCGTGGTTTGAAACCCCAAATCAGAGTCTCTAATGACCAACTGAAGGTCCACCAGGACGGGCCTTGGGTCAGACCACGATCCATCGACTGGGTCCGTCGGTGGTCAGGTGTCACTTAATTTTCAGGGTTAGTTGGGTCTTTTCCTAATTAATTAGTTCATGTACTACGTTGTTTTGCCTATGTTTGGGACCAATATATAAGTCTTTTTAGCCCCAAATCCATCCCATTTAATTCATTCTTCCAAATTCACAAAAGAATCCCAAGTTTCCTCTCAAATATTCTTCCTCTAGAAACTTGAAAAGGAAGAAGAAGATTTAACCTTGGGTTTTAAGCTTAGGTGTCAATTTCTCCATTGCAAGCTAGCATTTGTAGTCAAGGTATGATAGTTTTCATCCATGGATTCCTTTCATCCATGGAGTTCCCAAATTCTCCATTACAAATGGTAGAATTACCCAAGTTAGTTAGGGTTTTAGCTTGGGTTCCTTTCATTATTGATTTAAATGATTAAGTTATGATCTTCTATGCATGAATTGATGAATTACAATTCTTTTATAATGTTTTCCCCCATGAACCCATGTAATCCACATGCTTTCAAGTTATGAACTATGTATTGTGGGATTTTGATCTTATAGAAACAGTTCTATTAAATTGAGCATGTATTACTAGTTTTACATGAATTTATGGTGAAATCCATATCTAACCCATGTTTTCTAAGAATTGATGATTGATAGTGGGTTTTGACCTCAAGAAGGTAAATTATGGACTTATGCATTTTTTATGAAATCTATGCAAATGTTTTAAGGGTGCTTTGAGAGTAAAGTACCATGATGTTGTGTTGTGAAAGGATATTCTCTTAAAAAAATAATTAGCATGATGTGAAAAGGTTTCTCACATAGAAAGAATTCTTAGGTTGAAAGGCTTTCTCACCTAATTGAATCAAAGACAAAGAGTTATCTTAATGAAACAAGCTTGAATTGATTGTCTAATGGCACCTTTTCATGAGTAATGAAGTCAAGTAAGAAATGATTATTCCGTGGGAATTTATGCTTAGCACCGAGTGGCTATTTATAGTGAGATGGAAGTTCTCCCGTAGTAGAGACCGGGTTTTCAAAGTAATCTCATGAGATGGAAGCTCTCCCGTAGTAGAGGTCAGGTTTCTAGTAGAAACCTCCTTATCCCTTCACTATGTTCCCCCATAGGTTGATTAGCTCGTGGATCCACTTAAGTTAGAAGTTTATGGTCCTTACCTTCGGCAAGTAGGACACGTCTTTTCGGTGTGGGGTAGACACCAGATTCCATGTTATAGCTCACGTGGTATCAATGACGGTTAAGGATAATTCCCCATAAGTAATAATGAACTAAGATACCTCAAGGAGTATCTCATATGTGTTCAAAGGTTTTAAAGAAGAAGTTAGCTTGCATTGACTATGATTTATGACTTATGTTTTATAACTCTTTCATATGATGTTTTAGTTTGGTCAATTGCATGTCATGAAATGAAATGTCCATTTTAGCATGATTTAAATGTTTTATGAACGACTATCATAGTTGGTACATTTTTTTGTAATAATGCATACTCTTGCCTACATTTTCCCCAAATGTAGGGTCTGATATTCAGGGTGCTCAGTTTCGTGGCTAGTGGGTGATTTGATTCATTCCCGAGCTTTGGTGAGTCCTCATGCTTACAAGATGGAGTTTATTGTTTTCACTTTCTTTCATGTATTTTCTCTTATAGACATGATGTATGGGCTAGGCCCAATTTCCTTCTGTTGTATTAGATGGCTATGTTGAGACAAGAGTCTAGACTTCCGCTTTTCATTTTATAAAATGTTTTGGACTTGGACTATTGTTTTACTCTTATTTTTCTATTTCTTATGTTATGACAACTAAGTGGCTTGTATGGGATCCTTCAACGTTCTATACGCCATGTTACATCTAGGAGGTACCCCTGGGTCGTGACAAACTTGGTAATTAGAGCACAAGGTTTAGAATGGTCCTAGGATATCTCATAAGCCACGTCTAGTATAGTCTTGTTCATGCATGTGAAGTGCACCATATTTATGAATGAGAAACTACAAGATGATTAGGAAACTCCACTTCTTTCATTACTCTTAAGTCGTGCGATAGAGTTTAACTCTATAAAGTCTCTCACCTAATCCTTATCCTATGTTCTTCAGGATATGAATACTCGAAGAGCTTATGCTAGAAGGAATATGAGGGAGAATGTAGAACAAGAAGCCCCTCCCTAAGCTCCTCAAGTTCCGGTCAATCCTTTGGCCAAACACGTGTCTAATGCAGAGTTTAAGGTAGCTTTTCAAGTATTGTCTCAAGTCGTGATGGTCAAAGACAATAGGGAGGTTGTGGTTCCCGCAAGCTCAAGTGTGAATACGACGGCATGAAGAGTGATGGACTTCACTAGGATGAACCCTCCGGAGTTTTATGGTTCAAAAGTTGAGACCCTCAAAAGTTTATCAATGAAGTCTATAAAATTTTGATTATCACGGGGGTTACACAACTGGAAAAGGCGGAGTTGGTCGCTTATAACCTAAAGGGTGTGGCTCAAATTTTTGTATAACCAATGGAAAGAAGGGAGGTCGGAAGATGAGGGTCCTCCTAATTGGGAGAAGCTTTAGGCCACTTTTCCTGATAGGTTCTTTCCCCTTGAGATGAGGGAAGCTAAGGTGCTTGAGTTCATTAACATTCGACAAGGGAGTATGAGTGTGGCAGAGTACGATCTAAAGTTCAATGAATTATCCAAGTATTCTCCAACAATGGTTGTCGATTCAAGGGCCAAGAAGAGTATGTTCGTTTCAAGTGTGTCTGAAATGGTGGTTAAAGAGTGCACAACCGCAATGCTCATTCATGATATGAACATCTCTCGTCTGATGGCACATTTATGGTTATCGTGACCAACGACACTATTCTACGATATGAGTGTCTACGATCGTCAATAATATAGTAACACAACCGAGGGTTGGGGTTGTGTCCCAAGGGAGCGGTTTTGAGAATTAATAACCAATTAGAATTTCATTCAAGTTAGTCGTAGTTAAAGACATTTGCGATAAAAGACATAGTAAATTAAAAAGAGGTGACACAAAAGTGTCAAATATCAAAGGATGTTTTGTAACAAGTAATCAAACATCAAAATAAACAAGAAAATCAAGTATGGGGAAAGGTTCTTGGGATGTGACCGCAATACATGTTGAGATAAATTGCTGGGTACATGCTTTCAATAGGAAATTTGCAAGATAATAGTGACTAGGCTAAGCTTTAAATGGAAATAAGTTCCCTTTCGGGCAACTTACCCCGTTTCAAATGCGTTCCTCTCGGACACCCATTTGCCGCATGAAGACTAGCCTACACCTTACCCCACTCACTCTCTCGAGCTGAGTGTTAGGATATGGGACTAGGGCTCACCCTCTCGGGCAGAACCTCATGTCGACCCACTCCTTAGGCTATCAGTCTAGTGGTTTTGGTTTTGCGACCTCCCTCTCGGGCAAGCTGAAAACACATGGGTGACTTTGTATTTGCAACTACAAACCCTTTAGATTAAACCACAACCACTAGGTGAAATCACCATTAACATACATCTAACCTATCAACAAGCAAGACCCAACAAGAATATCAACCCATATTTGCTAAATCACACCCCAAGAATAGGGGTTTTAGCCACACATCAAGAAATAAGAAATTATACCTAACATGATAATGAAATCAACTGGGTATAAGAAATTAAACCTTGAATTAAGCAAAGGAAAGTGAATAGAGAAGACCCACTTCCAACTTGGGGAAGAAGAACTCCTTTCTTCAAGTCTCC
>JAJOOR010014865.1:0-47949 GCA_036250505.1 Solanum acaule
TTTTGGAAAATATTTTCCTTAAGTTTTGAAGGGAAGTCATTTTCCTTAAATTTGAGGAAAATGAGTTGATTTGGAAAACATTTTCCAAAACATTTAACCCAACCAAACATGAGAAAATTGGAAAACATTTTCCGAAAAATGTTTTCCCTTCATACCAAACACACCCTTGACCTGGCTGGATTATAGTGGTTGGAGGAGGAGTGGAGGTGAATTCGATGGTGCAAGCTATGTTTTAAGAGGTATCATTTTCTTTCTATATCCTTACTTTTTCTCACCCATTTTAAACTTTTTCTTCTTCTTTTTCTTTCTCCTCACAAAACTTTCTTGCAACTTTTTCCTTCTACTTGTTAAATCTAAACGCAACTTTATTTTTCAAATCATAAAGAATTCTTGGGACTCGCCCACCATATCTAGCATGCCTATTTTATCTCTATATCATTTATTGAGGATAAATTGAAGTGGACATGTCCAGAAAATTTAAATCTTTTTTATTGGATGAGCTTGGATAAATTGAAGGTAGTGAAATTAAAAATAATAATAATCATAATATCTTATGTCTTAATTTCATAAAATTGAACTTCTTTGTTTTTCTACCTTATAAAATGATATGTAAAAATATGAGAACTTAGATTTTTTGTTGACCTATCCATTTTTGAGTTTATTTATAGATCAGACATTTTTTTTGGTAAAATTTTTCACTCTACTATTTACTAATAAATTATCCATAAACAATTCATCACTATATTTAATATGGACTATATAGATACATATTTTAAAATAAGAAATACACAGATATATGTATACTTTGTATAACTTTTTAAAAAAATAAAATAAAAATACTGTAGATATTAATCTTTTGCACTCTTGATTCGTATCCAGTTGTTTGTCTTCATGGAAATTAAATTCTTTGTATTTACTTTCTAATTTGATTTATATTTTAATTTTGATAATGCCAAGAGTGCATTTAACATTCAAAATAACTTGTATTTATTTATTTAATTTATTATCAAGATATTCTGGTATATTACAACAAAATTTTTTAAGTGTTAACAATTTTTTTTTGGAAAGAAAGCATTATAATTCTTAGAAATGATTAATTTCTTAAACAATGCAAATATTTTTTTTTGGAGGATGTTATATATAACTTGACTAAATTTTTGTATTATCAAATATTTTTTAAGAAAATAATGATGAGTCAGAGATTTAGGACTCGTTTCAGGCTTTTTTCTCATAAAAAAGTAATGTCCTCAATGCTTATTTTTACCCCTTTTGATCATAATTTAATAATATTTCAACTATGAAAGTTCTAAGGATACCTTGGAGTTGAAAAGAAGAGGAAGAAAGCAAAAGAAGAAAAAGGTAGTCAAGTTTGCACTGAGCATTGCGCATCAAGTTTGAAGCATAGTAAACTGACTTTCAGCTCTCCTAAAATAGCAGCCGCTACCTTTTAAATGCTCATCAAGTTGGCAACACAAAAAGGACATTCATAATATTACCGAATTGACTCAGGAAAGGTCTAGAGTATCTTCCAAATTCACAGTTGCCTGAAAAAAGAAATCAATTGCACAAACCGATTCAGCAAGGTGAGTGACAAATTGGTGTATTGCCAAACAATTATGTGAGTTCGATTAAGATCATTAAATTGTCTCGAAGAGCATTTTTGTGAATATTTTCTCAAAAATATAAATAGTTTTGAAATGAGAGAACACTTACTTTACATTCTTTAAAATTCATAGTACATTCTCTACAAAACCCTTACAATTAGGAAGAATCTTGTAGTTAGAGATCTGGGAACCTTCTTGTGATTGAAGGCTTTTGAAGATTCATTTATGTAGGGATTCAACTCAATAACTATTATAGCTGATAATGTTGGTATTACTCTTTTAATTTATGTCATGAATAACTAATTTTCCTATTCTTAAGAGGGGTGCAATGTATGAATGATCAATCTACATTTCAGTATTGTTTATTTCACCCTCAAAACTAGGGGAGGCGTGAGTGGAACTCAAAACCGTATTCGATCAAGTTAGTCACTAAAATATACTAGCTAATTAAACTAAGGGCCCAAAAGGTCAGGTAACACAACATTTGAAATACTAAGCTGTCTGTTAAGGTCATGACCTAAGTAACAATATGTCATATAAACAAAGGTAGGCAAGCCAAATTGTAACGCCCCGTATATTTTAAGGTAACAAACTCAGTAAGCTAAAGATATACGCGTCCAAAACTATATTTTTCATCTTACGTTGTTTGTTGATGAGTTGCCAGGAGAATAAGGTTCTAAAGGGATGATCATATTGGTTGTTACTCATTGTGCATCAACATAAGTGTCATAACAAGGTTACAAGTTAGAAGGTTACATTACGACAGATTGTTTCATATAATCTCATATGTAGTCTAAATTGAGATAATCATATCTCCCAACATATGAGGATTTAGAGGTTATATAATATATAAAATTAAATACATGTGAGTGTAGTTTAATGAAATAAATCACTCATCAATAAGACTTCAGAGAAAATAGATATGCTTGTTTTACTGCGAACTACGCAGAAACCTAAATTGGTTATGTTGGGAACGTGAGTAGCACATGTTATGTCATTACAAATATTTTAAAAATGATATGTATGAGGTGAATTCATTAGAGACAGTTCCTAAGTTATTTATGAAGCTCCTCTTTTTTGGTTCTTGAAGCCCTCTCCTCTCCAAAAGCCCTAATTGAGAAATCAACCAAGAATCAAGTTTTGTTCCTCAACCAAGCATATTATTCACTTAAGTTTGTCTTTGGAGTGAGAGACAACCTTTCTTCTTGGTTAAATACAATCTTAAGGGACAACATCTGCTTCAAGTAAGGTATGTACATGTTCCCTTCTCTCATGTATGTGATGTTCTTCATGTTTTAGCTATATTCTATGGGTACAACTCATAGGATGGTAATAGGGAGTCGTGAATAAAAGTTTCCCCCATGTTAATTGATGTTTTTGGTGAGGGATGTGTGCATTGGTCTTGTAGATGGAGGTTAATGTATTAGAGTCATTTAAGTGTAGTGTATTGTTGTTGGTAATATGAATGGATTAATACTACAAACACCTATTGATTTAAATTTCTCTTGAATTTACACCCATCATGTGTTTGTTGAATAGACTAAATGACTTGGATGTGTTGTATAACTATTTAAAGTTGAATTTTCATTGGTTGTTGTTTTATATTGAAGGAGCAAGAGATAATTCAGACATTGTATTATGTTAAAGGACTCAAATAAAGGTTAGATACCGCTTTCCTCTATTTTCAAGAACAAATATACATCATTGATTGGACTAGTATTCCTATGTTTTCAACTCCTATTGAGGTATTGTATGGTTCGGTTAAAAGGTTGGAAAAACATGGTGATTTTCTATAATTTTTATAATATTAAAATATATGAATATGACGAAAATGGCGATATATATACAATTGTTTTCGTAGTTGTAAATTGTGTTTGGAGACCCTTTATCGTGAGCACTGTGAGTTGGTCCTATATGTGTTTTCATTTAAAAGTAGTTGTGTATGTGAGTTTCATGAAAAACATTAAGAACTATTAATGATCATCTACACAACAAGTTTATAAACAGAGTAAAATTATATAATTTTTGACACAGGTAAAGGAAGCACCTTATGGGTAGAATATATGTATATATACAGATCGTAAAGGAGTTGATCAAATAAAAATAAGAATGTATGATCTCTTGTTCAAGCTATACGTGAAGGCGTTGTAAATAGATTTGGTACATCATTCATAAGCCTACTGGATTCCTTATGACATCTAAACCTTCTAGCTATTGTTTAAGTATATAGTAGGCATATTTATATGCTATTTGAAAGCTTTATATGTTACATGTACATAGTTACAATTCATGAGTCTTGAAGTGGCCTATTTAGGTCGCATTCTTAGAGTTAGATTGCATATGTGGTATAATTATTAGATACACACGATATGAGCATGTTTTGCTTGGTAGATGATAGTGGTTATGACTTCATGTTACACTACCAATGGGGTAATGTCGGTAGGAAGATATAGTACTATAGTTTACCACACCACCAGGCATGTCTAGTGGGTAGATGTTTACTGAATCACCACAACACCACTGCATGCATAACTGGTGGGTAGATTCTTACTTTGTCACCATAATACCACGACAAACATGTCTGGTGGGCTGATTCTTACTCCGTCATTACACTACCAAGATGGACATCTCGGCTAAGTAGGGTCACTACTATGACATGATTATCGTATAGTTCACCAATGGGGAGGTATGATTGGTATATGTGCTTAATTTGATGCATTAGAAGATAAATGTTAAGTCATTATCAAATCTCAGCTTCCGGAGTCTCGGGTTTTTTCTATCCCTAACTATAGTTTAGTATCTTTGATATACTCTGTTTTACCGCTTTTAGCCTTACATACCAGTACATGGTATTTTTATTGATGTCTCTACGCTTGTATACGCCACATTCATGATGCAGGTGCAGATACATGCTTTTATCGTTAGTTGCAATAGGAGTCTAACTTCAGCTGAGAATTTGTATGCTTCTGTTTTTCAGGAACCATTATCTGTTCTGAAAACTAAGTTTGTTACTCTTTAGAGGGTTTTGTGGATGCTAATGTATAGTTTTGTTCAGTTTGGTTTTATGGTCTTGTCGGCATTCCATTGCTCAGCTCAGTTACATTATGGCTTAGTTAACCTTATTTTTATCAAATTTTATTTAGTTGTGACCTTGTTGGTCCAGGAGGTTGTGACAGGTGGCCTAGTTGCCTGTGTATTACAATTTCATATGTTATATATACGGCTTCTCAATTCAGTCAATATCGAGGCCAGTCGCGCCCTACCTTAGATTTAGGGTGTGACAAACCTTGTATCATAGCGAGGTCGTGTACTAAGGAGTCCACAAAGCCATGTATAGTAGAGTCTTGCTTATGGGTATGTGGTGCACCATAGTTACAATCATGAGGATATAGGAAACTTTGGTGTTGTTTCACATTTTCATGGACAATTCGTGCTATAGAGCGAAGTCATCAGGTTATATGATATCCTATTCATGTAATTATTTCACAATATGCTAACGATGAGGTAGATATCTACACAATGTATAACTTCAGGAGATGGTAATATACGCCCCCCTAATGAACAAAGATATAGATTAGAGGTTCAAAGGGAGTGTCCTGCTCCAGATATTACAACCCCTCTTTCTCCAGGTAGAGCTACATTAGAAAAACATCCAACATCACCATTCCTAGTGATACATGAGGGTGACAAAGTTTTTGTACCTCCAACACCTATCAAACCTCCAGAATCTCTAAAAGGACTGGGCACTGAGGGAGCAATTAAGTTTATGGCTTGTAAAGATGCTGGACAACATGAAAATTTCAAGTAGCATAAAGCCTAGAAGTTGTGCGGGCTTGTGAGTTTCTGAACTTGATTCCTTTACTTTTCTATAGATCTTATCCAAACGAAGATCCTCAGGATGTTATTGATAAGAATTTTAGAATATTGAAGGTGATGCGGGCTACAGTTATGGAGGGAGTAGAGTTAGGATCATTCACGCTATGTGATGTAGCTATATTATTTTATGAGGCATGGGAAAAGTCTAGTGAAACTAATGCACCTCCAGCTGGTGGAAGGGGTTATCCTAGGCCTCTATAGAGTAGTACCTACAAGAAGACCTTTGACAAGTTCAAGTGGAGTAGTTCTTACATATGCAATAGGGTAATATGGGTATGCGTGAGTATAGCCTCAGATTTAATTCCTTGGCCATTTATGATTCCCACATGGTGCAGACGAAGAAGGATAAAGTGTATTTTTTTATTTTTTATGTTTAGGGTCTTATGTGGCTCATAAATGCTTAGGAGTGTCTACTGAGATTGATACAAATATTGCACAAAAGAAGGCTCTTGCCCAAAGGGAGAATGATTTGTTTCATCAGCTACGAGATACTCGTAGAGAGTAGAAGCAGAGGAAGAGAACTAAGACTGTGGTTTTCTAAGTGAACCTCAAGGGGACCACGAGGCTTTTTCATCCAGGCAATTGTCTAGACCTGTAGAGAGTGCTCCATCCGTGTTACAGGTTTATATGAGAGATTATAGTTCAGTCTCTCTGCAACAACTTGAGCATTCAGAGTAGGGAGGACCACCATTGCTGCATTGTGCTTAGTTGAGAAGGGCACATCCTGGACCATGTCATCCGGGGATAAAAGTATTTTATATGTGTGGTAATTTAGGGCATATTAGGTGGTACTATCTTATTATAGAGAGAGAGAGAGAGGTTGTATGATTCAGCAAACAGAATCATCATTAGCTTCATCAAGTTTTCCCTCCAAGACTCGGTCCTCAATCCACTTTAGGAAGTGGAAGGTGTAGAGGGGGAGAGTCATCTGGTTGAAAGGACATAAATTTTGTTTTATGCAATGGGTGGTCACCAGGACTAGGAGGTATCATTTGACATTGTCATAGGTACATTGATTAATTATTCTTAAATACTATATTTTTTTGCTTGATAGAGCACTATGCAAGCTTATAATTAAGCAAATATATAAAAGTTATCACCACCTCAAGAAGTAAAACAAAGTTGTTATGGCTATGTTACTAACATAGACAACCATGAATGGTATTCATTGACAGGAGTGATCGCTTTCTAGTCGTAGTTGGTACCGCCCCTGTTCACTTTAGCATGCAAGGAACACATTCGAGAAGAATCAAAGTTTTTCTCCTCTGCAAAGCTATCAATGCTTTATTCAAGATCTTTAGCAGTCGATCGTTCATTCTCCCTCCCCAGTGGCTTTCTAAAGCTTGACATGAAAGAATAAAGAAAATAGGAAAAAAGAGTACAGGGATCCTGCTTCTACCCTCTTTTATGTTACTCTATTGGTTGCAAGTCAGTTTGAAATATTTCTTGAATTATTATTTTAACCATCTATCATTTCTACTCTTGTTTGTGAGTCTATATTAGATTGCAGGGTTTATTGAAACAATGTAGTGTTGGTATGCAGTAGATTTACCCAAGTTGATCTAAAAGAGCTTGATGATGTTTGTGTAATCAAGACACAACTTCCGATTCAAGTGTCTACGATAGTACAATAGTAATATAACCCAACCGAATGGGTTGGGGTCGAGTCCCAAGGGAGCGGTTTTTGAGAATTAAGAGTTAAGTGCGAGTATGCTAGAGTTAACCATAGCTAAAAACTTTATCGAGTAAAAAATGATAAATTAAGGGGTTGACACAAATGTCAATTATCAATGGGGGAGTTTGTATTCAATTAATGAACAAAAACAGTGAAAACAAAAAGATGCGAATATAAGAGACGGGATTCTTGGGATGTGATAGGAATATGGGATAAACTACACAATCGGGTAAATGCTATTGATAGTCAATTGCTGAACATTTGTAACTAGGCTAGACTTTAGTGGGGGTAAATTCTCTCTTGAGCAACTTACCCCGAATCAACTCAGTTTCTCTCGAACACCGAGTTGCCGCTTTTAAACACAGCCTCCGCCTTAGCCCATTCACTCACTCGAGCTGAATATGTGTGAAAAAGTCTAGGATTCACTCTCTCGAGCTAAACCCACGATGACCCAATAACCATTGGCTATCGATTAAGTAGTCTTAGTTTTAAAACCTCTCTCTCTCGCCAGCCAAAAATACTAAGATGAAATCATATTTGCAACTACAATCCCATTAAGTTCAAACACAACTACTAAACGAAATCACATTTAAACAGCAAATTGACTAACAATAAGCAATACCCAACATGAAATTTAACCCATATTCACAAAATCACACCCCAAGAATTGGGTTTTAGCTAGAAATAGAAAAAAGGAAGAAAGTGTTACCAAATCAAAGTAATATCAACTCGGTATGATTTATATTCACTTTAAACAAGTCTAAGATGAAGAATCTTCACCACCCACTTCAAATTTCTTGGAATTGGAAGTTTTCAAATCTTCAAAAGCTAAGCAAAAATGTTCTCTACTTGAAAACTTAGAAAATAAAATTGTTGTATTTGAAATTGCATACTAAGATACAAATTTAAACTAGTATTTATAATTGTCAAAAAATGTGCTGCGAAGGTTCACTCGGCGCAGTTAGTTGGGATCGCCGATGCATTCAACAATCTGCCCTTTGGTCTGCTTCATCGCCTTTCAGCTTTTGCCTTCAGCATCTTCATGTTCTAGATCATTGGGCGATATAGTACTGCTTCACGGAACTGTTCAACGAGACGCTGACTGCTCCTTTTCATCGTCGACTTGATATTTTCCTTCAGGGCTCAGCACAATGGAACTTTGAGCGAGGTTAAGGCCATTCGGTGACTTGTCGATTGCATTAGGCGATCCTCAGGCCTTCTTTTCTCCGTCTTTTTAGCCATTTTGTTCCCTTTTGCCAAGTAGTGTCCAAGCCTTGCCTCAAACTCCAAATACCTAAAACTTAAGGATTTACATCAGTTATTGAGACAAAATATGCATTTGAGGACACTAACTCTATTAAAATGGAGCCCTAAATGAGTCCAAATGGTGGACTCATCACTTGATATGGTTGATTTTTATGTTATTTTGGGCATGAAATGGATAGTAGCATGCTATAGTAATGTTGATTTCAATTTCCAGATGAGTTGGTCCTATAATGGAAGTGTAATGTTGCTATGCCTAAAGGTAAGTTTATTTCATACCTTAGAGTCCATAAGTTGATATCTAAAGGCTATATTTCATTTTGTTCAGGTTAGATACCTAGAAAGCGAACATGCAATTCTTAAATTTATTTTTGTTTTAAGTGGTTTCCAGGAGTTTTCCCACATGGTGTACATGGAGTCCTTCCTGAAAGGGAAATATATTTTGTCATTGATCTACTCCAAAGTACTCTGCCAATATCAATACATCCTTATAAAATGGCTCTAGCAAAGCTGAGAAAGTTGAAGGAGATATGGAAATATTTGCTCGAGAAATGTTTCATACGGCCTAAAATAAAACAGAGGGTTAAACTAGTCATGTTTGTATGAAAAAAAGACAAATCTTTATGAATTTGTATTAACTATAGAAATCTGAACAAAGTTTTGATTAAGAATAAGTATCCGCTCCTCACGATTTATGATTTATTTGACTAGTTGTAGGGAGCTAGATGTTTTTCCAAAATTGATTTGACGTCAGGACACCACCAGTTACGAGTTAGACAAGTAGATGTCCATAAAACTACTTTCACGACCCGATATGGACATTATGAGTTTCTGGTGATCTCATTTGGGCTTATCGATGCACCAAAAACCTTTATGGATATGATTAACATGTAATTTAAGCCCTTTCTTTATGTGTTTGTGATCATCTTCATTCACTACATCTTGATTTATTTGCAATAAGAGGCCGAGCGTGACCTAAGAGTTGTGCTACAGACTCTCCAAGAGCAAAGGGTGTACACTAAGTTTTTTAAAAGTGAATTTGGCTAATATCTATAGCTTTTCGTGGTCATCTAATTATAGATGAAGGTATACGGGTTTATAGCTAGAAAATAGGAGCTATAAAGAGTTGGCCCATACCTATGAATCCTATAAAGGTTGGTAGATTTTTATGTTTAGCGGGATATTATCACATATTTGTAAAATGTTTCTCTATTATCTCCGTATTGTTGATGAAGTTGACTCATAAAGCAGTTAAGTTTTAGTTGTTAGAGGCCTGTAAGAAACGTTTCTACAAATTAAAGGATAAATTAACTTCAGCACCTGTCTTGACCCTTCCTAAGGGTATATAGGGTTATGTTGTTTATTCTGATGCTTCCAAAGTTGGGTTGGGTTGTGTTTAGATGCATCATGACAAGGTTATTGCCTATGCTTCTACACAGTTGAGAAAGCACGACTAGAATCACCTACCTATGATCTAAGAATTTGCAATTGTAGTGTTTGCATTGAGGCTATGATGCCACTACTTTTATGTGGTACACATTTATATCTTCATGGATCATAAGAGTCTCAATTACTTGTTTAGTTAAAAGAGTTGAATTTAAGGTAGAGAAGGTGGTTAGAATTGCTAAAGTATTATGATGTGAGCATTCTGTACCATCCAAGTAAATTAAATGTTAGTGGCAAATTCTTTAAGTCGTAAGTCTATAAGCCATTTGAGTTATGTAGAGGCTGAAAAATTGAAATGGTAAAATCTATGCAACAATTGGCTAATTTACAGATTCTATTGCTTGATGTAGCACCTCAGAAATTGGTACTACAAGAAAATGGTGAATTACATGGAGATTATCCTAGGGAGTAGTATGAAAATTTTTAGGAAAATAAGTTTCATGTGGATTTTCATACTAATCCCTAGGAAAATCCCTATGTAATTCACAGTTTTCCTATAGTGTGGAAAGTCGTATTCGAAAAGAAAGGTTCAGTTTTGTCACTAAAGTAGTGAGTTACGAGTCCTATTTATGGACCATAGGAAGTTATACAAGCTATTAAAGGAAAATGGTAGAGCTTAGGTTGAGTTTTTGAAATTTTAAGTCTCTTATGTTTGACCTATGAGTGAAAAGGATGAGTTCTATGTGTCATAGGTTGGATCCATAGTAGTAATCCATACTTAGTGAAATTTTGTACTTGAACATGGGTTCTACGTACCATAGAAGGAATGACATATCGCAGAAGGTTCTCATGGAATTTGGATTATTTTTTGGGTTTCTGAAGTTTGTACTATGGTTGACTAGTACAAGCCCTAGAAAGTCCTACGAATCCTAGGTCCTGTCCGACAGGTATTTCTTAAGGTTATTTGGTTCTTTTGCGATGAAACTAATACCTATACTAAATCGTTTTGGCCCTATTTCTAAGTCTTATAACTACCTTTCAATTCCTAAAACTACCCAAACCCTCTCATTCTCTCAAATTCTCAATTCCCATCCAAGTTCATTCTCTCCAATTCACTCTCAAGCTCAAGGAAGAAAAGCTATGGTTTCATGCTTCAAGTTCTTCTCTTTCTCTTGATTTTCTATGGTTTGATATCAAGGTATGTGGGAATCCACCAATGGATTCATTCATCCATTGGGTCCCCAAAGAATCTCATTCTCCAATTAAATTTCTTACCCAATTTGATTAGGGTTGTATGGAAATCTCCATGGGTCCTCTTTGTTGTGATTCAATTGTTTGATTTCCAATCTTATTATGCATGATATGATTCAATTACATGATTTTCAATTGATTTCATATGGACCCGTGCATTATAATTGATCATCACTGTGAATTTATTAAGAAAACGTATGAACTTATGAATGATGATTTATGAAAGTGATGCATATTTGATGAAAATGATATTTTATGAACTAAGGATGCTTTTGAGATAAGTATCAATGAATTGTTAAATGTTTTCTCACATATTATGAAATCATGGTTGTGAAAATCCTTATCACATATGTATGAATCATGATTTAAAAGAGCTACTCTTATATGTTTTTAAGATTTTGAATGGTATGGTGATTATTTCCATTTCGAATTTTATTCTTTGATAATTAACTTTATCTATTCTGTTGGTATTTAATTTGGCACCGACAAAACTTTGAGGTAGAGGCTCAAATACGGTAGTCTCTAGTAGCAATCTATACTTTCAAACTATATGCCCCTATAGGATTATCTTAAATGACCTAGCTAGTGGATTTGACATAGACTTTATGATATGATACAAGTTATACCTTGGCAAGAAGAATCTCCCTTCTCGATGTGGGAGTTACATCGGATTCTATGTTATAGCTCACATTGTCTATTGTTAGTTAAAGCTAATATCCCACAAAAGAATTATGACTTTTCCTTAAAAGCATTAATTATGTCTTTGATTAATGCATGATATATGATTTCCCTTAAGGCTTTAACAATTTTTTAGCTTGGTCATGCATATCATGTTTAAATTTCCCAAATGACCATGTTTATATTTATACATATTTCTCCATACTTACTACATTCCATGTACTAATGTATACTTGTGCCTATACTATTTTATAATATAGGGTACAACACTTATCTTCTCCCTCGTGGCTAGTTCAGATTGCTATACCAGTTTAGTGGATTGGTGAGTCCTCATACTTCGAGGGGACAATCATGAAACATTTTATTTCTTATGTTGTCTTTCATTTTCAGCCTTGTACATGGTGTATGAGTTACATCCCAACCAATCTGATGTTGGTTTTAAAATGTCTTGTCAAGACATAGTTGGATTTTCGCACTTATGTTCGAAACTCTTTCATGATATTAGACGATTATTGCTTTCAATATCTAATATTATAATTCCTTATGTATGATGTATGTCAAGTGGCTTGTATAGGGCCTCTCGGGGTTTTATACTTCATGTCACGTCTAGGGTATACTTTGGGTCGTGAAAAATGTGGTATTCATTGCACATGGTTTTAGAAAGGTCTTAGGATGTCTGAGGAGCTGGGTTGAGTAGAGTCTTGTTCATGAGTGTTAAGTGCACCAAATATATGAATATGAGGATACAAGGAGTTTAGAAAACTTCACTTCTTTCACTACTTTAAAGTCGTGCAATAGAGTTAATCACTACAAAGGTCTTTCTCGTAACTCTTTTTTGATGCTTTTTAGTATATGGATCTTCAAAGGCCTTATGTGAGCAGCAAAGTGGCTAATGATGTGGAGCCTGAGGTTACTCAAACCCCGATTGACGCTTTGGCCGAGCAAGTGACTCATGTCGAATTTTGGGCCACTTTTCAAGTGTTGGCTCAAGCTATGACAACCCAAGGTAATGGAGGGGTCATTTCTCCCATGAACCCGAATGGGGGTATGACGATGATAAGGGTAAAGGACTACAATAGGAGGAATCCTGCGGAGTTTCATGGGTCGAAAGTGGATGAAAATTCTCAAGAGTATATTGATGAGTTGTATAAGATAGTTGAAATTATGAAAGTGTCACCAGTGGAAAAGGAGGAATTTGCCGCTTATCAACTTAAGGATGTTGCTCAAGTTTGGTTCAAACAATGGAAGGAAGAGAGGGCTATTGATGGGGGTCCTCTTGATTAGGAGAAATTCAAGGGGATTTTTGTTGATTTTTTTCTTTCCTTTTGAGATGAGAGAGGTGAAGGTGCTTGAGTTCATCAATCTTTGTCAACAGAACATGATTGTGAAAGAGTATTCTTCGAAGTTTACTAAATTGGCTAAGTATACTCCGACTATGGTTGCCAATACTCGGGTAAGAATGAGTAAGTTTATATTAGGTGATAACACTCAAATTACTCATATATAAAATTTAAGAGGTAATCAACCACTAGCAATATAAATAACCAAAAATAGAGTCGGGGTTGAATCCCATAGGGGGTGATCTAAATCGAAGAATTCAATAAGGAAATTAAGATGCAAACTAATTAATTGTAGCAATTAGGACAAATGGGTAGATGATTCCAAGAATTTAAAATAAATAAATTATTACAAATAAAAAAACATGGCTTAAACAAGTAAAAGATGATCTAGGGGTGTGGGAGTCAATATCAATGTCAAATAGGGGTTCAAGTGCTTGCTTAAGAATGCTAGATAATCATTGATAGGCTGTGTAATCATAAACGATACTTATCTTCTATCGATTTCAAGGTGTCATATCACATAATACCCTTTTTGTCCCATCTATGTAAAGATATAAATCAACCCAATACCTTACAAAATCTCTCTTTCGATCATATTTCACGATTAAAAATGAAATTATAATTTCTCTTTTGAGCAAACTACATCAATCAAATCCAATTTGGGAGTATTATCTATTTACTCACTTTAATTAATCTCTTTCAAGAATCAATCAAAGATCTAAGCTAGGATTAGGTTTGCAACCTTAGCCCATAAGTTGAACCTATGCTAACAAGCTCAAATCCATGAATAAATATAAAAAAACATAGCAAGACACTAGACCCACTAAATTAGATAAAAACCAACTCCATAATCATACGTCTAGAGTTGAGGTTTTATCCCAGAATCATAAAAGTGAAAGAAATTTTACCAATTATGTTTTCAGTCATCAAAGTGTCAATAATAAGTAATAATCTACAACACACACTTAGAATTGAAACCTCAATTGTCAAATACAAAATTATTCAAAAACCCAAAACTAAAAAGATATGAAAAAGGTAAAGTTCCTAAATATATTCAATAGTCTGTTTTCCCAACAATTAAAGGATAAAAAATATATTTTCTCTCTCCTTTGGCTATTTATAATTTCATCAAAAATTAGTTTGAAATCCCATACGTGACCTGTTCGGTGACATTAGTCGGGCTCGCCTACTTGATCGGCGGACGGCGGATTGTTGTCTTGTTCTTCAGCTCACCCTTTCTTGGCTTTAGGCTTCCGGTGTTTGAATCTAAATTGGTGAAGTTTATTCCTTCATCGACTTACCTTGACATTTTAGCATCAAACACTATAGAATTTTGTGGCGTTCAGGCATAGTTGGAGATTTGCCAACTACAACCTCAGCTTGGGGTTTTCACTCTTTTTTAGAAATTTTCGGCCTTTTTTGTGTGATTTCATCTTTGCCTCATTGTTGAGCCTTCATAGATGCAAAAAATCAATTCAACATCAGATATGGACATAAATAGGTCTTGATGACGCTATTTGTTGAACTAAAAGGACTCACATGAGTCAAAATCTCAAACTAAACTTTTGTGCGTCCTCAAGTAAATCAAGAACGCTATTAGTTCAACAAGGATCTCCACAACAGTGCTAGTTCTGAGTTAATATGCAAATGCTCTCACAAAGCTTATATCAAGTATGTGAAAATTCTCAATTATGCTCAAGAAGCTTCAAATTATTATTAACCACTATCAATCCAAGTTCAAGCTCCCTCATACTTACTTATAATGTAAAATCATGCTTCAACAAAAGCATTCAAGTGCCCTCATAACAAAAACGATTTGATGCTCTCACAAAGCACATCAACAAAGAAGTTAGGAATCACTACAAATACTCACTCTCCGAAAGAGAAATACATGCAAGTCTCCTCCCATAAGTTTGCCCATATTTTCCAATCATCACATGACCCGGTTTTAGGAAGATCTAAAGGTCTTTTCAGGTTTATAACAGGGCTGAGGGTAAAGGTATGAACTATTTTGGCTCTGTGACTTTACCTTTTCAAAGCATTGTTGTACTCATCTTCACCTCTTCTCAAGTTCTTTTCATACTGTTGATTTGGAGACTCAATCCAAAATTCTTTATTCAACTCATAGCAAACCCCTTTTATTTCATCAAGACATTCTTTTTTCAAACCATTTTCATGATTTGGCTCTTTTTTTAATAAGTAGGGGCTCCTACTTCTTTTTTCTACGAACATCAAGGTTGAGCTTCACTTTTTTTTTAAACATGGCTTTCTTTCTCCCTTCCTTCCCACACCCCCAACTTAGAGTTTTGGCCTAAGTTTTCTATTTGAACAAACCATTGCTTAGAAAAGGAATTATATGTGAGAAGGTAGGGTCATATTTTGTTCAAGAGGATTCAATGTGTCTAACAAAAAATGGTATTGGCTCATGTTGCCAAGATGGTTGCACACCCTCATAAGGTAGTACACAAGGTATGAAGATTTGGGTTCCCTCTCAAAATTTGTGTATTATCTCTTGCATTTATGTCACGACCCAAGTGTACCCCCTAGATGTAACATGGCATATAGGATCCCTAAAAACCCCATACAAGCCACTTAGCCTTCATAACATAAGAAATAGAATAAAAGGAGTAAAAATATAGTCCAAGTCTAATAGTTTTATAAAAGAAAAGCGGAAGTCTAAAACACTTTGTCTCAATAGCCATCAAGTGCAATAGAATGAAATTGGGCCTAGCCCATACATCATGTCCAAAACTGAAAATACATGAAAGAAACTAAGATAATGAAAATCCGTCCTTGAAGCATGAGGACTCACTAAAACTCGGAAACCTCGAAATTAACCACTAGCCACGAAATTGAGAAACTTGACTGTCATACCCTACATTTGGGGAAATGTAGGAAAGAGTATGTGTTAGTACAAAACAATGTATCAAGTATGATAGCTATACATAAAACATTTAAATCATGCTAAAAGAGGACATTTCATGACATGCAATTGACCAAGCTAAAACATGATATTAAAAAGGGTTAGAAAACATAAGTCATAAATCGTGGTCAATGCAAGCTAACATCATTAAAATCTTTGAACACATATGATATACTTCATGAAGTAACCTTAGTTCATTATTAATGTGGGAAGTAGCCTAACCGACATAGAGACCATGTGAGCTATAACATGATCCCTCAGTGTCTCCTACATTGAAAAGGGTTGTCTTACGTACCAAGATAAGGACCATAACTTCTAGCTTAGGTGGATCCACTAGCTAATGTCTATCTAGACAATCATTCTATAGGGGCGCACATAGGTAAGGTATAAGGAGATTGCTTCTAGAAACCCGTCCTTTACTAACGGGAGAGCTTCCATCTCAATATCCTCTCGATGCTAAGCATAAATCCCATAGAATAGTAATTTCATACTTGCTCTTATTATTCATGGAAGGGCACGTCATCTTGACAATCCAAGCTAAGTCATCATCCATGGAAAGGTATCATACAATAATCAATCCTAGCTAGGTTTTCAATAGGATAGCTCTTAATCTTTGATTCAATTAGGTGAGAAGACCTTTCAACCTTAAAATCCTTTATTATGTGAGAAAACCTTTCACATCTTGTTTTTATGTGTATATGAGAAAATACTTTCAATAACACATCATCATCATCATTGAAACTTTACTCGCAAAGCATGCTTAAAATGTTTGCATAGATTTCATAAGAACATGCATAATTCCATAATTTACCTTGTAGGGTTCAAAATCCACTTTCAATCATCAACATTTATAAAACATCGGTTAGATATGGATTTCATTGTAAATTCATGAAATTCTATCAATACATGCTTAATTTTATAAAACTCTTCCTTCATAATCCAAATCCCACATCATATGATCATAGCTTGAAAACATGGGGATTACATGGGTTCATGGGGGAATCATCATAAAATCATAGTATTTCATCAATTCATGCATAAGAAATCACAATTCAATCATTTGAATCAATAATGAAGAGAACCAATGACAATTGAAGAAAACTCTAACTCAATTGGCGATTTCTAACTTTGAAAATAGATGAATTTGGGAACTCCATGAATAGAAGGAATCCATGGATGAAAACTAGCATACCTTGAAGCCAATTGCTAATCTTCAATGGAGGAATTGAGACTTGACTTGAAACCTTAGGTTTAATCCTTCTTCTTCAAGCTTTCTAGAGAAAGAATTATTGGAGAGTTCTTCTTTTTGGTGAATTTGAAGAGAATGAATTGAATGAACTAATTTGGGGGGTTGAAATCACTTATATAGGGGTCATGGTGAAGGGTAAAATGACATAGTATAGGAGTAAAATAATTAGGAAAAGACCCAACTGCCCTTAATAATAACTGCCAGCCCAGTACCGACGGCCACTAATGATAGGCTGTGGTCAGGACGATGGGTCGTCCTGCACGGTCATCGTTCATGGTCAGAAGCTGAATTCTGGGCCTTTGAACCACGGGTCCCCTGACCACATATTGTGGTGTGACCAACGGTCCATTAGTCAGGTCATGCTTTTAGGGTTACTAGAGGATCTTGGGTGCCCAGTGATAATGCTCAACTACACCTCATCCAATACTAGGTGTAGGCGATCGTAATCTAGTATAAGCCCAACAAGTAAGTTGGAGTCGAACCCACAGGGAATGGTATAAGTTCAAATTCAAATATGAAGTTGAAAATGTGATTCAATCAATTATAGGAATACAAATTATCGAAGACACTTAAGCAAATTGAAAGGGTAACACAAATGTCATATGGGGGAAATGGTTGTCAATTAGCAACTAAAATAATCACGAGCAACAATGGAGCAATCAAGTAATTAAAAGATACTTGCGGGTATGACCGATTTCTTGTCAATTTTGGTAAACGGGTGATCGGTGACTACTAAGGGTTTCTAGATCTTAGTGGGTAGGTTGGACCACAACTATAATAGTTTTCTCTAGAACAGCTATTACGGTTCAGGTGAGTTCTCTCGAAGTTCAACAAGATTAACATGATAAATAGTCCAATACCTCATTTTATCTATTCTCTCGAGCTAGATGGGTAGAATTGAGTTTAGAATTCACTCTCGAGAGAGGAACCCACAACAACCAAATTATTACAAGCAGTAATTTATAGCCATGACTTTACACCTCTCTCTCAAGCAAGCATAAAACACTAAGTGCAATTAAAATAAACATTCCAATTTATCAATTTAGCAACAACTATAGATCAAACCCATTTCAAAATAGTAATAAAATCAATAATCACTAACACCCATCAACTAAATTAGACAATTAATCATATGGTCATACCCCCAAGAATGGGGATTTAAGCTAGTCATCATAAAAAGTAAGAATTCAATACCTACGACATTCTCCATGGTTGGTTATTGATTTCCAAACCTTTAAAATGATTCAAGGTAGCTTCAATTACAAAACCTAATTAAAAATCTACTTGAAAAATGCTTCAAAATTAAACTAGAATAGTGCTTTCGTTCTAAGACTAAGTTTTTACAATGCTTGGATACCTTCTCTCATTTCAAAAAATCAATTTATATCCTTTCAAATTTTGGCCTTTGGGGTAATTTGGCGAGGTAAGTCGTGCTTCCCCTACTGGTCAGTGAGTCTCCAATCGCTCCTGTCCATCACCTTTTTGTCTTGAGTTTTCATCCTCTGCGCACTATAACTTTAGGCGGTCTATATCGAATCACCGATGGATTCCGTGATGCGCCGTTTGCCACTTTGGATCGTTGTGTTGCTTGCATTATTATTGATTGTTGTAAGAATCGGCAGACTAACTCCTCTTCGCCAATCCAATCGGCGAGTTGCCGTTAGGGATTTTCCTTCGCCTAATTTCTCTCATCTCAGGAGTGGCATACTGTAACTTTCGGCGAGTGAGGAGGCCACTCGGTGGATCACTGAGTGAGGTCGGCACTCTTCAGCTTTGTTGTTCCCTTCTTTGCCTTGTAACGTCCTTGCCTTGGTCCTTAGCCTTCATAGCTGCAAATCAACACTTTAACATTAGTTTAGAGTATAAATTAGGCATGTGAGGACACTTAAACTATCAAAACAAATCCTTAAATGAGTCAAAATCTCGGACTCATCAACACCCCCAACTTAAACTTTTGCTTGTCCTCAAGTAAAACTCAAGATTATTCAGTTCAACAAGGATGTCTACCTTCAGTGCTGCTTAAGACTCAATATAAATGTACACAAAAGGGTCAAACTACACGTACAATGTTCAATTGTGCACTCAAAGTTTCAAATTGTGACTCAACATTATCAAATATACTCAAGCTCACAATGCTTGCTTCAAATGCAAGTTCAAGCTCAACAAAGGTATTCAAATTCCCTCACAACAACGATGATTCTATATTCACACAAAATATCTCAACACTTTAAGGTCCCATAATCACCTACAACTCTCACACTCACAAAGATGAACACATGCATGACTACACCCATAGTCTTGCCCTTATTTTCCCATCACCATTCGTTTCAGCTCACTCAAGATCACAAAGGTCTTTTAAGGCTTGTAATGGGGCTGGTTGTAAAAGTATGGTCATTTTGGCTTAGTGGCTTCTGCCTTCATGAAGTATGGTATGAAAAAGCATTTTTCCACCTTCTCTTTCACATTCAAACATGCTCATAATCAACTCTATTATTAATCTCAACATGACTCACCGGATACCCCACTTCTTTTGCCATTTTCACACACTCTATTTCACATATTTTTATCTTTTTCAATCTTTTTCATTTTCACCTTTTTCTTTTCTTCTTTTTTTGGGGGAATTTTCCACACTTCTTGACTTTTCTTCTTTTTCACCACACCCCCAACTTAGGCTTTTGGCCTAAGTTGGCTATTCAAACAAACCAATATTTAATAAAGGTTATGTGTGATGGGATAAAGAGGTCACATTTGTTCAAGTTTCTTCCAAAGAAAAAGGATAGGCTTAAAAGGTGCCAAGGAAGGTTCACAATTCTCACAAGGTGGCCACAAAGAGGTATTATCAATTTGGTTCACTCTTCAAAACTTATGTCTAAGATCATTTCAATTGCTTGCTTCACTCAATCAATCGGACCAACATGACAAATTTTAGATGTCAACAAGCACAATTTTCAAGACAACCTCACCACACAAGGCATTCGATATGATTATCAAACAAGACTCCACACTTTTTAGCTAGCGTTCAATGTCCATCACAAGAGACTTAATCGACAATCGGCTAGTCACAATGAGATGCTAAAAGTTCACATATTACCTATGTAACTCAGTTTGCCCTCAGCGTAGCCGCACCTTTATGTCGTTCATTTGAGAGCACTATTCAAGTCATCGGTATTGACCACAACCGACACTCAAATTCGCAAGAGAACAACTTCATTCATTTAAACATATCCAGATGTGGTATTCCTAATAAAGTCCCTACCCCACCAAAAACAACCAACATTGTCCTAAATGTAAAAATTAATGAGCACAAAATAAAAATAGAGAAACGATAGCACTAAACGACAATAATAGGGTTAGGAGGAATCTTCACTACGGGCCAGTTGGCGAAGTCATGGGGATAAGACGAACCCTTCGACTTACCGCCTAATTGCATGTAGTCCGCTGAAATATCCATAACGTTACCACTCCAATTAAGACCGAAAGTCTATCAAGATCGGGTACATCAAATAGCATCGGCGCATCGTCTAATGTTCATAAATTGTCACCAAAATTTCTAGATTACCGACCTTTCTGGATGATTCAAAGGGCAGTGAAAGTTGGGTTCACCCAATCTCTTTGGCGCATCACCGAGTGGTCTGGATACTTCACCAAATATTCAAGAATCTCTAGTCTACCTTCGATGCCTAGAAGGCAATCCGAGTCGGGATCGCGGACTCCGCTCGGCGGCCTGCCGAAATGGTCAAGCCATCCCAAAATCATCTATGCCTGCACATTTAGCATACATTATTCAAAACAACTAACGCTTGGGCTGCCTCCCAAGAAACACCTTATTAAACGTCGTGGCACGACATGGAAATGCTTTAAAGCATCTTCCAAATACACCACTTCGATTATCGAAATCTCATGATACTCTCCAAAATACAGTTTTAGGCGCTGTCCATTCACTGTGAAAGTTGAGCCCTCTTTTCCTTCAATTTCAATTACCCCGTTTGTGAACATTTGGGTAACCTTAAATGGACCTGACCACTTTGACTTAAGTTTACCGGGAAAGAGTCTCAACCGAGAATTGAAGATCAACACAAAGTCTCTGACTTGGAATTCATGATGAAGGATTTTGGCGTCGTGCCAACTCTTCATCTTCTCCTTATACAAGGCTGAACTTTCATATGTTCTCAACCAGAATTCCTCCAATTCGTGGAGTTGGTCCTTTTGCAGCCTTTTCCCAATTCAGGTTTAGCATCTTCAACGCCAATAAAGCTTTGTGGTCAAGCTAAATTGGTAGATGACAAGATTTTCTGAACACTAGCTAGTATGGTGACATACCAATTGGTGTTTTCAACGCAGTCTGATATGCCTATAGAGCATCATCAAATTTGCGAGACCAATCCGTCCGCTAATGTTTAATGTTCACCATTTTTGTTAAACTGCTTTTAATTTTCCGGTTTGAAACTTCCACTTGACCGCTTGTTTGCGGATGGTATGGCGTTGCAACTTTGTGTTTTACCCCATAATTGCTTAACAACGAGGAGAACATACAGTTGCAAAACTAAGATCCCCCATCACTGATGATAGCTCTTGGGGTGTCGAATCGTGCAAAAATATATCGGTTCAAGAATTTCACCACACTCTTGCCCTTATTGTTGGGCAAGACTACTACTTCGACCCACTTTTACACGTAATCAACTGCCACCAAAATATACTTCTGACCGAAAGAACTCACAAACGGCACTATGAAATCTATACCCCAAACATCGAACTGTCACGACCCAGAGGTACACCCTAGATGTGACAAGGCGTTTTAGATCGCTAAAGGCCAAATACAAGCCACTTAGCATATCATAACATAAAACAATAGAAATGATGCAAAAAATTTCAAACTTTTCTTTACAATTGAAGTCTTTATAAAAGCAAGCGGAAGTCTACAAAATTTTGTCTCAAACCATCTAAACTCAACTTTGAATAAAACTTTGGGACGCAGCCCATACACGTGTCTAATATATAAAAGAAAGACAGAAGAGAAAGGTGATCACATCCTCGATGCTATGAGGACTCACCAAGTCTTCAATTCCTTTGTTTTACTAGAAACCTAGCCTCAAGAATGGCACTCAAGATCGCCGGACCCTACATTTGATAAGAATGTAGGCAATAATACGCATTAGTACAAAATGTACTAAATATGTTAGCTAGCATAACTTCATAAGAACATAACATAAGGGTTAGCCAACATAAGCCATAAGCATAAGAAAAAATAACATATTCATAAGCATAATCTCCAACATAGTCATAACATGAGCATATATCAACATAAGGCATAATCCAATAGCAAAGGAGATACCATATATTCATAACATGGTCACTAATTAGACCTTCATATCATAAGAGAACCATTTCATAAGTAACCTTAAATTATACTTGTGAAATGCATTAATAAGACCCAATAATCCCATTCACACTCAATATTACTTTTAGGTCATCATAATCATACTTACCATCCTTTGATCTCATCCTTAGCTTACTTCATATAGACAAGGGAACTATCATAACAATCCAAGATAGTCATACAATATATAAGAGAACAGTTCATAATTAGCTTTAAGTCATACTTGTGCAATGCATGGATAAGACCCCATAATCCTACCCACACTAAGTACCACTTTAGGCTATCATACTAACTCATTAGTTAGGGACTAGTCCATTTTTACTATTTTTCTCTATTAGTTTAAGGTACTTCTCTTCTTAGTACAAGGCAAGTCATCACACATTAATGATCACAAGTTATCAATTCAAGGCTACCAAGGAATAGATCACTACTAGGCTAGACCAAGCTAATTATCTAGCTAGCACAACTACATTATGCTAAGTCAAGCTACCATTGAGAGTATACTATCATCCAAGTCCAAGCTATAGAAGGAAAGGTACATGTGCTCCATCCTAGAAACCATGCAATGGGCTTGGCCCAACTAAGTCATGCTACCATACAAACATTCTATGATGCTAGTGCAATCTACCCTTAGGGGAGTATAATTCCTCAATCCAAAGCTACCATGAAATTGTCTTGGCCTAACCAAGTCATGCTACCATGAAGGCATTCTATTATGCTAGTTCAATCTACCCTTAGAAGAGTATGATTCCACAATCCTATGCTACAATGAGATCTACTAACTCAAGCTACCATGAAGGCATTCTATAATGCTAGTTCAAGCTACCCTTAGGAGAGTATCATTACTCAATCCTAGGCTACCATGAAATGGTCTTGTCTTACCAAATCAAGCTATACATGAAGGGATCTTATATCACAACTTCAAGCTATTCTAGTCTAACATGCTTTGATTCATTTTAGTTGAGTAAACCTTTCAACCTAGAATCATCCTATGTGAGAAAACCTTTCACATCATGTTCATTATGTGTTCATGAGAATAATATTTCAATCAACACGTATATATCATAATTGTAGACACTTCATTCTCAAGTGTTGATAAATCATTTACATAGGTTCTATTGGAACATGCATAATCTCATACTTTCATAATATAGGTCATGTGGGTAAAGTCCTTCCACAACAACTCTATCTAGTAGTCTACCATGATCATACAAGCTTCACTCTTTAAGCATTAACATACATAAATCATATTAGCCTTACTCTCAATGCCCTAGTGATCAACATCCATGACTACAAGCCTTACTCTCAATGCCCTAGTGATCAACATTCATGACTATAAGCCTTACTCTCAAATCTTTACTTCTTACAATCATCATACTCATCTAGATTACAAGATATTCTAGTCACATGCTTCATTCTTAAGCAATTCTAGTCATATATCATCATAAAGACTCAATCTAAATCATTACTAGTCATGATCCATCACATGTACTAAATTCTAATTCAATCCATGTTCACATGCTTCTATTCTTGAACAATTACTATACATATCACCAATTCTAGAAGATCATCTATCAATCCTCAATTTCCCTTCACAAGGCATAAACCCACATTACTTCAATTTCATAAATTAGACAACAATTAGCCATAGAAAACATATAATTTCATCTTAATATCATGATTCACTACTAATTCAATCATAAACAATCAATATTAACTCAATTAAATCAACATCCATCATAACCCACAACATTGAAGAAACCCTAACTTGAATTGGGGAAGTTCTTCATCAAATTGAGGAATTCTAGGTGACTCCGTGAATGGAAGAATCCATGGATGAATAAGCTAACGAAACTTGATTATAAAGACTTACAAAGCTTGCTACAATGGAGTCTTGTTCTTGACCTATCTTCAAGCTCTACCTTCTTCTTCAAGTCTTAGAGAGAGAAATATTTGAAAGGAGAGCTTTTGGGGATTTGATTTGGGTCTAGGGAAATAATGACTTAATTTGAGAGGTTAAACGGTTAAAATAGCTTATATAGGTGTATAAAGTCCATAAAATATGACCCCACTTAATACTAACTTAATTAAGAATTTCCCATTTTGCCCTTACTTAGGTAGCATGGTGCCAGGCACCACGATAGGGCTCACGAGTCGTGGTCAAGACCACTCGCTGTGGTCCTGCCCGTGGTCTATGGACCAGTGGCTATGGCTTGAGGTCTTGGTCTCTAAGAGGTGAAGGCATGTCCATGGCCACTCCATGAGCTGTCTAGGCATTCACAGGCCGTGATGTGGCTCGTGTGGAGGAGGCCAACTTGGGCAGCTTTGAGGGGCTCACTGCCTCACCACCACGGGTGGCCTCACGAGGGCCACCACGATCCGTGAAGGCTCTCGTGGTCCAAGGCAGTACCATGGCAAGCGTGGGACAGCCTTGGCCCTTGCCCATTTACCTTAGCTCATGCCCTCTAGTCTTGACTAGTAGCCCACAACTTAACCCTAGATGACCTACTAAACTACGGGGTGTTACAATATCTCCCCCTTGGGAATATTTGTCTTCGAATTACGATTTTAGGCACTTATTAAGGTCACAACTCTAGACTAACAGCCCATCATGCATGCAGCACATCTAAATGCACACAACCAAGGAGGAAAACTTCAACTCCAAGCTAAACATATTCAATGCAACACAAGAGAGTAGGAACTAAATCTAACAACCCATTATGCATGAAATCTCATAACTAATTATGTCTAAGGAGGAACTACAATCTCGATGCTAAATCATGCTCAACATATACTCATGGATCCTATATGCAATTTACTCTCAAAAGCATGTATTCAAGGAGGAATATCTCAAATCTCAACTAAGACATGCTCATATATTCATCTCATGAAGTTAAATAGGCAACTCATACTCAATGCACTACAACATGAGGAAAAACGATGCACATAAGTCATTTTTATGAAGCTTTAAGCTCTTTCATGAACATGCATCACATATGGAAATCATGGCCACACATAAACACACAATGACCTTACTATCTAAGCACGCTATCTCCCCTTTGGGAGCAAGCCTAAACGGACTTTCTAAGCACCATTCATACTAAAGATGACTTCAAAGTCTAACATATCAAGTCACAAAAGACCAAACAATACCGAAATCTAATAAAGCATAAAACACATACTGATAGTCACCTCCAAAGGTCACTCTTGTTCATCTTTAGCTTGAAGAGCATAGAACCTATTCTTCTATTGGGCATTCTCATCCGAACCACTAGGAGCAACTTGCTTACCGTCTCTTCTCATAGCCTTTGACTTTGGACAATCCCTCATCTTGTGTCAACTCTCACCACAACTAAAGCAACCCTCTCTACTGGCCAAACACTTACCCTCATGTATCTTTCAACATCTAGCACAAGTAGACCATAGAGACTCATTTCCTATTCTGGGTGGCTTAGTGTTAGACACCCTCTCTTCCTTATACTTAGGAGTACTAAAAGAACCTTCTTTGGAAAAACTTTGTCGATTCCTAGAGCAACCATGTCCATCGGACCCATCATGAAAAGACTTATCATTATCCATCCTAGACTTTTTTTTTCTCCCTATATTTCTCTTCTTTGAGTTTATCTTCCTCCATTTGTTGGGCATACACCATAAGATGTGAGATATCCATATCACCAACAAGAATTTTCGTACAATATTATTTTGCTACTATGTCGGACACACCCGTCAAAAACCTACTTATTATATCCCTTGAATCCGACACCATAAATGGAGCATACTTGGATATTTGGGTAAATTTCAAAGCATACTCCTTAACACTCATGCTACCTTGCTTAAGCTTAATGAACTCTTCTACCTTAGCTTCCCTCAACTCTCGGGGAAAGAACCTACCAAGAAACACTAGTTTGAACACTTCACAATCTATTGGACCCACTTCTACTGGCCTAGCATCTTTCCATTGTTCATACCATACTTTAGCAACACCTTCCAATTGATAAGCGGCTAACTCCTCTTTCTCTACCAAAGTTACCCCCATGATAGCAAGTACCTTATAAACCTCATGTATAAACTCTTTAGGATCCTCCTCCACTTTGGAGCCACAAAGCTCTGGAGGGTTCATCCTCAAAAACTCCCTCACTCTAGAAGCAGCCATACCCACTATTGGATTCACTGGAGCTACCATCTCCCTATTCACTTGTGCCATCATGGCTGGAGAGAACATTTGGATCACCGACCTAAACTCCGCATTCGTAACATTCCCATCCATAAGGTTAATTGGAGCTTGAGGACGAGTTTGGGGAGGAACCTCTTGGCCCTCATTGTCATCCTCATTTCTCCTAGCATTAGCCCTTGTGGTTGTCATATCCTAAAAACAATAGGGCACAAATTAGGAGAAAGACCAACCAAAGTTAAACTCTTTGGCACGACTTAGAGAATGAAGAAGTGAAGTTTCCTACTCATATAATAGCTTTCTATTCATAAATGTGGCGCGCTTCAAATTTATGAACAAGTCTCTACTACTAGACGTGGTTTTGAGACAATCTTAGAATCATTCTAAAACTCGTGCTCTGATACCAAGTTTGTCACGACCATGGGGTACATCCTAGATGTGACAAGGCGTACTAGACCCCAAAAGGCCTAACACAAGCCACTTAACATATCATAACATAAAAGAATAGAAATGATGCGGAAATTTTCAAACTTTTCCTTACAACCGAAGTTTTTATGAAAGCAAGTGGAAGTCTACAAAACTTTGTCTCAAACCATCTAAACTCAACTTTAAATAAAACTTTAGGACGCAACCCATACAAGTGTCTTAAACATAAAAGAAAGACATAAGGGAAAGGTTATCACATCCTCGATGCTAAGAGGACTCACAAAGTCTTCAACTCCTTCGCTTTACTAGAAACCTAGCCTAAAGAATGGCACTTAAGATCTCCGGACCCTACAATTGATAAGAATGTAGTCAAGAGTATGCATTAGTACATAATGTATTAAATAGGGTAGCTAGCATAACTTCATAAGACCATAACATAAGGGTTAGCCAACATAAGGCATAAGCATAAGAGAAAGTAACATAGTCATAACCATCATCTCCAACATAGTCATAACATGATCATATGTCAACATAAGGCATAATCCAATAGCATAGGAGATACCGCATATTCATAACATGGTCACTACTTAGACCTTCATATCATAAGAGAACAATTTCATAAGTAACCTTAAAGCATACTTGTGCAATGCATGAATAAGACCCCATAATCCCATTCACACTAAGTATTACTTTTAGGTCATCATAATCATACTTACCATCCTTTGATCTCATCCTTAGCTTACTTCATATAGACAAGGGAACTATCACCTTTAGTTAACATATCATGGAAGGAAATTCTACCAACAATCCAAGCTAATCATACAACATATAAGAGAACACTTAATAATTAGATTCAAGTCATACTTGTGCAATGCATGGATAAGACCCCATAATCCTACCCATACTAAGTTCCACTTTAGGCTATCATACTACCTCATTAGTTGGGGACTAGTCCCTACTTACTATTTGCCTCTATTTATTTGAGGTACTTCTCCTCTTAGTACAAGGAAAGTCATCACACATGAATGATCACTATTTATCAATTCAAGGCTACTAAGGAATAGCACCCTACTAGGATAGACCAAGCTAATCATCTAGCTAACATAACTACATTATGCTAAGAGAAGCTACCATGGAGATCATACTATCATGCAAGTCCAAGCTATACAAGGAAGGGTACAATTGCTCCATTCTCGCTACCATGCAATGGGCTTGGCCCACCTAACTCATTCTACCATGCAATCATTCTATGATGCTAGTGCAAGCTACCATTCGGAGAGTATGATTCCTCAATTTAAAGCTACCATGAAATGGTCTTGGCCTAACCAAGTCATGCTACCATGAAGGCATTCTATCATGTTAGTTCAAGCTACCCTTAGAAGAGTATGATTCCTCAATCCTACGCTACCATGAGATCTACTAACTCAAGCTACCATGAAGGCACTCTATAATGTTAGGTCAAGCTACCCTTAGGAGAGTATGATTCCTCAATCCTAGGCTACCATGAAATGGTCTTATCATACCAAGTCAAGCTATACATGAAGGGATCTTATATCACAACTTCAAGCTATTCTTCTCTAACATGCTTTGATTCATTTTAGTTGAGTAAACCTTTCAACCTAGAATCATTCTATGCAAGTAAACCTTTCACATAATGTTCATTATGTGTTCATGAGAATAACATTTCAATCAACAGACTATATATCATAATTGTAGACACTTCATTATCAAGTGTTCATAAAGCATTCACATAGGTTCTACAGGAACATGCATAATCTCATACTTTCATAATATAGGTAATGTGGGTAATTTCCTTCCATAAAAACTCTACTAGTAGTCTACCATGATCATACAAGCTTCACTCTTTAAGTATTAACATATATACTTCATTATATTAGCCTTACTCTCAAAGCCCTATTGATCTACATTCATGACTTCAAGCCTTACTATCAAAGCCCATAGTGATCAACATTCATGACTACAAGCCTTACTCTTAAAGCTTTACTTCTTACAATCACCATACTCATCTAGATCACGAGACATTCTAGTCACATGCTTCATTCTTAAGCAATTCTAGTCATATATCATCATACAGGCTCAATCTCAATCATTACTAGTCATGATCCATCACATGTACTACATTCTAATTCAATCCATGTTCACATGCTTCTATACTTGAACAATTACTATACATATCACCAATTCTAGAAGATCATCTATCAATCCTCAATTTCCCTTCACAAGGCATAAACCCACATTACTTCAATTTCATCAATTAGACTAGGGTTAGCCATAGAAAACATGTAATTTCATCTTAATATCATGATTCACTTCTAATTCAATCATAAACAATCAATATTCACTCAATTGGATCAACATCTATCATAACCCACAATATTGAAGAAACCCTAACTTAAATTGGGGAAGTTCTTCATCAAATTGGGAAATTCTAGGGGACTCCATGGATGGAAGAATCCATGGATGAATAAGCTAACATACCTTGATTATAAAGACTTACAAAGCTTGCTACAATGGAGTCTTGTTTGTGACCTATCTTCAAACTCTATCTTCCTCTTCAAGGCTTAGAGAGAAATACTTGAGAGAAGAGCTTTAGGGGATTTGATTTGGGTCTAGGGAAATAATGACTTAATTTGAGAAGTTAAATGGTTAAAATAACTTATATAGGTGTATAAAGTCTATACAAAATGACCCCACTTAATACTAACTTAATTAAGAATTTCCCAATTTGCCCTTACTTAGGAAGCATGGTGCCAGACACCACGACAGGGATCACGAGCCGTGGTCAAGACCATTGGGCGTGGTCCATGGCTATGGCTTGAGGCCTTGGTCTCTAAGAGGTGAAAGCATGTCCATGGCCACTCCCACAAGCCGTCTAGGCCTTCACGAGCTGTGAAGTAGCTCGTGTGGAGGGGGGCAACTTTGGCAGCCTTGAGGGGCTCACTGCCTCACCACCACAGGTGGCCCCATGAGTTGTGGTGGCCACCACGAGCCGTGAAGTCTCTTGTGGTCCAAGGCAGTGCCATGTCAAGCTTAGGGAAGCCTTGGCCCTTGCCCCTTTGACTTAGTTCATGCCCTCTAGTCTTGACTAGTAGCCTTCAACTTAACCATAGATGACCTACTAAACTATGGGGTGTTACACAAATAACTCCACTTCTAAGAGAGGATTGAGAGGCACTTCATGTTTTCTTGAAACCCCACCTTGTTTTTGGAAATGGATGCATTGTTTCACAAAGTCATGCGCGTCTCGGTATAAAGATGGCTAATAGTAACCACTTTGAAGCACTTTTGCTGTTGTCCGCACCCCACTGTGATGTCCACCGACATGTGATGTGTGGCACGCATTATGAAGGGCATTGACTTCTTCTTCTGGTATACATCAACAAATGAAGTAATCTGCACATTCTCGAAACATATATGGTTCATCCCAGAAGTACTTCTTTATATCAAACAAGAACGTCTTCCGCAGATAGGAGTTCAAATACTCCAGCATAATTCCACATACCATATGGTTAGGAAGATAAACATACCAAAGGATGTTGCTTTGAGCTAGCCTTATCACTGTTTTGTCTGGGAACTCAGCCATAATATCCCTTTCCTTGGGGTTGGTCACATTGGTTTCTAACTGTGATAAATGATATGTCGCTTGATTTTCACACCCATTTCAATCTTTTACTTCAAAATCAAACTATTGCAACAACAAGACCTGCCTGATCAACCTCAATTTAGCCTCTTTCTTTGCCATTAAATACCGTAATGTTGCATGATCAGTATGAACCATCACATTAGTACCCAACAAGTATTCCCTGAACTTCTCAAATGCATAAACTACAGCTAATAGTTCTTGTTCAGTAACTGTGTAGTTATGTTGTGCTCCATTTAGCGTTTTCCTAGCTTAATAAATTGGATGAAAGAGCATGTTGCGATTTTGCCCTAACACGACTCCTAGAGAGGTACCACTTGCATCACACATCACTTCAAATGGTTCGGACCAATCCGGGGTAATGATCACCGGGGTAGAGATTAGCTTTTCCTTATAACACTCAAAAGCTTTTGAGCAAGCATCATCAAAACGAAACTTCGCCTCTTTCTCCAATAGCTTACACAATGGGTGTGCAATTTTTGAAAAATCCTTGATAAATCTTCTATAGAACCCTGCATGCCCCAAAAAACTCTGAATGCCTTTAACACATATAGGTGGTGGTAACTTCTCAATAACCTTGATCTTTGCTTTTTCAACCTCCAGTCCCTTCTATGACACTTTGTGACCTAGGACTGTGCCTTCTTTAACCATGAAATGGAATTTTTCCCAATTAAGGACCAAGTTGGTTTCTACACACCTTTGAAGGACCCGCCCAAGATGAGCCAAACATGTCTCAAATGAGTCACCTACAACTGAAAAGTTATCCATGAACACTTCCATTGAATCTTCCACCATATCAGCGAAAATCAAAAGCAAGCACCGTTGCAATGTTGCTGGAGCATTGCATAATCCAAAAGGAATCCTCTTGAAGGTGAAAGTCCCGTAAGGTCTTGTAAAAGTGGTTTTATCTTGGTCTTCCGGTGCAATAGAGATTTGGTTGTACCCGAAGTAGCCATCCAAGAAACAGTACTATCCACACCCTGCAAGTCGATCAAGCATTTGACCCATAAACGACATTGGAAAATGATCTTTCTCGGTCCAAGAGTTGAGCTTTCGATAATCCATGCATACTCTCCAATCGGTGATCAGCCTCATAGGGATAAGTTCTCCTTTTTCATTCGGGACCACCGTGATGCCTCCCTTTTTGGGTACGCATTGCACTGGGCTCACCCATTTGCTATCCGCAATAGGATACACTACACCTCTGTCTAGCCATTAAATGATATCTTTCTTCATCACCTCTTGCATAGGTGGGTTTAGTTATCTTTGATGCTCAACACTTGGTTTGTACTCGCTATCTAACTAGATTTTGTTTGTGCAAATTCCGGATGGAATACCTACAATATCAGCGATAGTCCATCCTATGGCTTTAATGTACCTTTTCAACACCTCAAGAAGCAATTCCACTTGCCATTCAAGCACGTCAGCTGCAATGATAAAGTGCAAGGTATTATTTTCCCCCAAGAATGCATACCGAAGATGAGCGGGGAGAACTTTCAACTCAAGCTTTGGTGGTTCCTTTGTGGATGGTTTAGCGGGAGGACTCTCTTGATTCTTTAGATCAATGTCTAGCATGAATTAATTTCTTGAGTATCCATCTAATCCCGATAGGTCAGCCACCACTTCATTATACCCTTTAACTTCGGTTTCATCATAATTCGAAAGAACAGCCTCAAGAGGCTCAACCCTACACTTTATTTCGCTCACACTAGACACCGCTTCATAAATCACATCAATCATTGAGACTATATGAATATTACTAGGTTGCTTCATTGATTTGCACACATTGAAGGTAACCTCATCTTCATTTACCTGGAATATCAACTTCCCACTTTGAACATCCACTAGAGCTCTTTCGGTTGCCAAAAATGGTCTACCCAAAATTATATGAACTTCACCATCAAACTCACAGTCAAGAATAACAAAATCAGCCGTAAAGATCAATTAATCAACCTTCATCAATATGTCATATAGTATTCCAACAGAGTGTTTGATTGACCGGTCCACCATAAGAAGCCGCATTGTTGTGGATTTTGGTTCACCCAGCCCAAGCTTTTTAAAGATTGTGTAGCGCATCAAATTTATACTTGCCCCAAAATCACATAAAGTTTTAGCAAATTGAAGCACACCAATGGTGCATGGGATAGTGAAAGCCCCAAGATCCTCTTTCTTTGTAATAATCTCAGTAGTCATGATGGCACTACAATTATGAGAAACTTTGATTGTTTCGAAGTCCATGCTTCTCTTCTTGGTGACCAACTCCTTCATGAATTTTGCATATCCTGGCATCTCCTATAATGCTTCCACTAATGAAATATTTATAGAAAGTGTGTTGAACAAAGATAAGAATCTTTTGAACTTTTAATCCTCGTTTTTCTTTTTAAGACATAGAGGAAATGGAGGAACTATTTTAGGTAGATGTTGCACTATCTTTGGAGTTGAGGTAGCCTTTTCTTTATCTTTTTATAACTCATCTGTGGGGCTTTGCTTAGGATTGTCCTCCTTCTCTTTGAGCATATCGCTCCTTGGTGGTTGAACGAGCTTCTCTTCCTCATTGATATCGTTATCTTCTTCGTGAGCATTCATCCCATTATTATCCCTCACATTACCAACCGCTATCTTTCCACTTCGAGTTACAACCACCAAATATTTGTCACCATCAGCCCTCAGAGTTGTTGCACACTCAGCCTCACCCCTTGAAAATACCTTAGGTTCCATTTGTGCTGAAAGTTGACTCAGTTGACCCTCAAGTTTTTTGATTGCATATGCGTGAGAATTCACTTTATTATTCAATGATGAGAAATCAGTTTTCATCTCCTTAAGCATGTCATTAGATCCTTCAACCTTGTCTAGGATACGTGACAACAATTCATCCACTCGTGGGTTACCCGAACTACCCTTTGATCTCGAACTGTCACTTGGTTATGTGTGGTACTCTTCATGACTCTCTTCTCTCCTCCAAGAATCATTATGTTTAGTCCAATCTTTATTGTAGCATCTCCGCACTTCTTCTTTATGCAAGTTCCAACCTTGATTCCCACACTCCTTTAAGTAGCTCGGGTGAGAACCCTCCTCAAGTCTAAACACTCTTCTGACTTCATTAAGAAGGGACGAGGCTACCTCAAATGATTGTAACATTATTCCTCTCAGAGCCAGCTGGTCAGCTACTCCTTTGTTCACTGATTCTAAACTCCGGTAGATATATTAAAGTATCACATCACCTGGAAGCCCATGAGTAGGACATTGTAATAGCAACTTTCGAAACCTCGGCCAAGTTTCATGAATCGGTTCCCCTTCGACTTGCTTGAAGTTTTGGATGTTGTCACATAATTTTACCATTTGAGGGTGGAAAGAACCTTATGTAGAATGCCTCGGTAAGCTCCTCCCATGATAAAATGGAGTCCCTCGGTATCCCTACTAACCACTTAGTTGCCCCCCGTCCCTCCCATGATTACTAAGGGTTTCTAGATCTTAGTGGGTAGGTTGGACCACAGCTGTAATAGTTTTCTCTCGAACAACTATTACGGTTCAGGTGAGTTCTCTCGAACCTCAACAGGCTTAACATGATAAACAATCCAATACCTCATTTTATCTACTCTCTCGAGCTAGATGGGTAGAATTGAACTTAGAATTCACTTTCTCAAGTTGAACCCACAACAACCCAATATTTACAAACGCTAATTTATAGCCATGGCTTTACACCTCTCTCTCAAGCAAGCATAAAACACTAAGTGCAATTGAAATAAACATTCCAATTTATCAATTTAATAATAGCTATAGATCAAACCCACTTCAAAATAGTAATAAACTCAATAATCACTAACACCCATCGACTAAATTGGACAATTAATCATATGGTCATACCTCCAAGAATGGAGGTTTTAGCTAGTCATCATAAAAAGTAAGAATTCAATACCTACAACATTCTCCATGGCAGGGTATTAATTTCCAAACTTTTAAAATGATTCAACGTAGCTTCAATTACAAAACCCAATTCAAAATCTACTTGAAAAATGCTTCAAAATTAAATAAGAATAGTTCTTTCGTTCTAAGACTGAGTTTTCACAATGCTTGGATGCCTTCTCAAATTTCAAAAAATCAATTTATATCCTTCCAAAATTTAGCCTTTTGGGTAATTCGGGGAGGTAAGTCATGCTTGGCCAACTCGTTGGTGAGTCACCAACCGCTCATGTCCATCACCTTCTTGTCTTGAGTTTTCATTCTCTGTGCACTATGACTTTAGGCGGTCTATATTGGATCGCCGATGGATTCCACAATGAGCCATTTTCCCTCCTGGATCGCCGTGTTGCTTGCATCATCATTAATTGTTCTGTAAGAATCAGTGGTCTAACTTCTCTTCGCCGATCAAATCGGCGAGTCACCGATCCAATCGGCGAGTCACCGATAGGGATTTTCCTTAGCCCAATTTCTCTCATCTGAGGAGTGATATACGGTAACTTTTAGTGAGTGAGGAGGCCACTAGGTGGATCGTTGAGTGAGGTTGGCGATCTTTAGTTTTGTTGTTCCTTTCTTTGCCCGATATTGTCCTTGCCTTGCTCCTTAGCCTTCATAGCTGCAAATCAACACTTTAACATCAGTTTAGAGTATAAATTAGGCATTTGAGGACACTTAAACTATCAAAACAAAGCCGTAAATGAGTCAAAATCTCAAACTCATCACCCAGTTCACGAGCCATACCGATGGTTCGTGATCCCATCCATGGGCCGTGGTTGGCCCTCGTGGCTGACACCTGAAATCTCTGAAACTTGCCTTATTACCCTTTTCGCATCCGAGGTGTTACAATATCTCCCTCTTGGGATCATTCTTAAGCCGTCAAAAGAGAGGCAATTGAAGAGAATCCCTCAGCAAACCTTCTATAGTAACCGGCCAAACCCAAGAAACTTCTAATATCCGAAGGGGTTAGAGTTCTAGGCCAACTCTTGACCGCATCCACCTTCTTAGGATCTACCTCAATACCCTTCCTTGAAAAAGTATGCCCAAGGAAAGCTACGGACCTTAACCAAAACTCACATTTGCTAAGCTTCGCAAAGAGTTGTCGGTCCTTAAGAACTTGCAACACGATCCTCAAATTATCAATATGCTTATTCTCACTCCTTGAATAGATCAATATATCATCAATGAACACAATGACAAACATTTCAAGGTATTGTCTAAACACCTTATTCATCAAATCCATAAATGCCGCCGGAGCATTAGACTAATCAAACGACAACACCAAAAACACATAATGACTATACTGGGTTCTAAACGTCATCTTAGGACTATCATCTTCTTTCACCTTCAATTGGTGATAATCCAATCGAAGATCAATCTTAGAAAAGTAACTCTCTCCTTAAAGTTGGTCAAAAAATTAATCTATCCTTGGGAGAGGATACTTATTCTTAATGGTCACCTTGTTCAACTGATGATAGTCAATACACATACGAAGAGAACCATCTTTCTTTCTAACAAACAAAACTGGAGCACCCATGGAGAAATACTCGGTCAGATTACACCCTTATCCAACAAACCTTTCAATTGTTCTTTAAACTCCTTTATTTCTACCGGGGCTATACGGTAAGGAGGAATAGAAATATTTTCCGTGTGAGGGAGAAGGTCAATACTAAAGTCTATTTCTCTCTCGGGAGGAATACCAGGTAAATCATCAGGGAACACTTCCGAAAACTCATTAACAACGGGGACCGACTCGAGAGTAGGGGTCTTGGAATCCACGTCCCTCACCCTAAATATATGGTAAATGTAACCCTTAGAAATCATCTTTCTACCTTAAAGATAAGAGACAAACTGAACCTTAGGCATAGAATTTCCCCATTTCCACTCTACGATCGGGAACTGAAACTTAACCACACGAGTTCTACAATCGAAAGAAGCATAACACGAGTTCACCCATTCCATACCAAGGATAATATCAAAATCTAGCATATGAAGGTCTACCAAGTCAACAAGAATAACTCTATGGGACAAGGAAACATGACACTTTCTATAGATCCTCTTAGCCATAATAGAATCACCAACATGAGTACAAAACGAAAAAGGATCTAACAACACATCCGGAAGAATATCAAACCTTATAGATGATTAATGTTTCAAGCACACCTCATCCAATTCTAGGTGTAAACGATCGTTAACTAGTATAAAACCCAACAAAGAGTTGGGGTCGAACCCACAGGGAGCGGTACGTGTTCAAAATCAATTAGGAAGTACAAATGTGATCCAATCAGCAATAGGAATAGAAATTATCGAAAATGACATGTAAACAAGTCAAACAGGGGGTGACAACAAAAGCCAGATAAGAGAAATTGGTTTGCAATTATCAGGTACAAAGCAATCACACAAAATTGAAATAACAATATAAGGATGAGTTCTCGGGATGTGATCAATTATAGGCAACTTTTTCTATATGGGTAATTGAAACTACTAATAATTAGCTAAATATCAGTGGGTAGGTTGGGCTATGAGTGAAATAGCTTTCTCTCGAACAACTACTTCGGTTCAAGTGATTTCTCTTGAACATCAACAAGCTTAACATATAAGAACAACCCACAACCTTAATACATCCTCTCTCCCGAGAAAGATGGGTAGGATAGGGTTTAGTATTCACTCTCTAACCCAGACCAACCCAATACCCATAAACCATTAATCGAAAGCTTTGGTTCCAAAACCTCTCTCTCTCGAGCAAGCCAAGAACATAAAGTTAGAACTGCATTTGCAACTACAATTCATAAATAAAAACATAGCTAGTGATTAAACCCACTTCAATATAACATTTAAATTAGTAATAAGCAATACCCATAAGCTAATTCAACCCATAATCACACCCCAAGAATTGGATTTTTAGCCACACATCATAAAATAGAAAAACGGTTACCAAATGCATTAGCCATCATATGGGTAAGAGTATCCAAGCCTTTACAATGGTCCAAATTGAATAAAATTAGTAGCCCACATGCAAAATCCTCCAAAATTGTACAATTCGAACTCAAAAATCTAGAGAAAACTCTAAGTCTAGAATGGGAACTGTAGTATCTAGGAGAGGACTGTGTAAGAGCTCCTTAAAATTACATTTAGAATTTCCTTTATAGTTTCCCAAAAATTATCCACGAAAGGCCATTCAACAAGGTAAGTCGGGGTCGCTGAGTGGTTCGACGACACTTGCTCTCTTCAATCACCGTTATGCATTGGTTCTCAGCATCCACAAGTCCTATAACTTTGGGAGATCCATCTTGTCATTGCGGAACTGATCGGCGATTCACAGATTTCCCCTTTTTTGTCGCCGACTTGGTTTCTTTCTTCTGGGCTAACACACTGGAACTTTGAGCGGTCTGAAGAGCCACTTGGCAGTTCGCCGAGTGGTTTTGGCGATAACCAAGATTGCTTTTCTCCACTTCTTCAACTTGTTTTGTTCCTTTTTTCTTGTTAGTGTCTTTACTTTGCTCCTTAGTCCACGTACCTGAAAATCAAGGCTTTAACATCAGTTTATAGCACAAATTAGGCATTTGGGTACACTAAAACTACCAAAACAATGCCCTAAATAAGTCCAAATCTTGGACTCATCAACACCCCCAACTTAAACTTTTGATTGTCCTCAAATAAAACTCAAGATATGCAGTTCAATAAGGATGTCTACAAATAGTGCTGCATAAGACTCAACATAAATGCACACAACAAGGTTCAAATTACTCAAACAATGATCAACTGTGCACTCAAAGGTTCAAATTGTGACTCACCATTATCAAAGATGCTCAAGTTCACAATACTTGCATCAAATGCAAGTTCAAGCTCAACAAAGGTACTCAAATTCCCTCACACCAAAGATGATTCCATTTTCACACAAATTTTCTCAACAATTTAAAATCTCAGAATCACATACAACTCTCACACTCACAAAGATGAACACATGCATGACTTCACCCATATAGTTTCCCTTATTTTCCAATCAACATTCATTTCAGCTCACTCAAGATTACAAAGGTCTTTTCAAGGCTTGTAATAGGGCTGAGTGCAAAGGTATGGTCATTTAGGCTTGGTGGCTTCTACCTTCATGAAGGATGGTCTGAACATCAGTTTCCTTCTTTTCTTAATCATTTCAAACATGCTCATAATCCACCCCATTATTTAACTTCATATGAACCACCGGATATCCCATTTATTTTGCAATTTTTACTACTTTATTTCACAAATTTTTTGGTCTTTTTCTTTTCTTTCTTCGTTTTCAACTCCTTTTCTCTTTTCTCTTTTCTTTCTTTTACATGGATAGGTTTCATCATTTTCAAATCAATCACACAAAGGGGGATTTTTCACACTTCTTGACTTTCCTTCTCTTTTCACCACACCCCTAACTTAGACTTTTGGCCTAAGTTGACTATTCAAACAAAACATACTTCATAAGAGTTATGGATGAATGGACAAAGAGAGGTCACAATTTGGTCAAGTTTCTTCCAAGAAAAAGGGTAAGGCTCAAAAGGTGACAAGAAAAGTTCACACATCTCACAATGTTCACCACAAAAGAGGTATATTGTCAAATTGTTTTCACTGTTCACAATGGTTGCCTAAGATCATATCAAGTGCTTGCATCACTCAATCAACCGGACCAACGGGAAAAATTCTAGGTGTCATCACACATAATGTTCAAAGTTATCTCATCAGTCAAGGCTTAGGTACCAACATCGAACAAGACTCCACACCTTCTAGCTAGAATGCAATGTTCATCACAAGAGACTCATTCAAACACCGGCTAGTCACAACGAGATGCTAAAAGTTCACATATTGTCTATGTAACTTTGTTTGCCTCATCGTAGCCACACATTCATATCATTCAAGTCATCGGTATTGATCACAACTGACACTTAAATTCTCACAAGAACAACCACAATCACACACAAAAAAGTCAGCAAAAATTTGAAATTAGGTTCCAAACCATTTTCAATCAAAACAATGGGCCACAAGCTAAAACATCCACACGTTTAATATCAAAACACATATATATCAACAAAAATAAGCCCAATAGTCACAAATACGTTAAAATCACAAGAGGTAGGCATGGAAATACCTCACCCCACCCAACAAAAAGAAGCAGTTATCCTTAAATGCAACTAAAATAAGAACATAGTATCACTAGATAATAGAGAGGGAGGGAAAAATCCTGTCAGGCTAAGCCTGGGGTGACTTATACATCTTAGTCGCTCCATCTGCCGGGGCATTAGTGCCCGGGGTCTCATCATCATTGGCTCTACTGGAGCCTGCCAAAGAAGTATCTCTCAAGGAGGCCTGTCTAGCTGTTTCGAACATGACAGCCTCTAGATCAGCCAAGTCCTCATAAAAAGCCTCATCTCGTACCTCAAGTTGCTCCTCATCTGTCTCGGCCTCGGATTGAGCAGCAGCAATATCAGCCCTAGTATCATTTTTGGTGGTAGCCAGAGGTACCTCAAAACAAGATGGAACTTCAACACTTGGATAATCTAGGATCTCCACTGTCCCAAAAAAGTGAAGTGAAGTCAATGGACTTCAGATGGTCCATATCCTTCCTCACCTCAGAAACATCGGCTTTTAACGCTTTCACCACCTCCGTAACCCCTGCCCTCTCTAATAAACCTCAACTCTCGCTATGAGAGCATCAATGGACTCCCTGAGAGGTGTTAGTGTAGCAGTAATAGCTCTCTCAATCATCCAGGGAACCTCGACCTCTAGCCGGAAAGCTCTCACATCGGTAGAATGGGCTAGGTTCCCCATCTTAAGGAGCATGGCCTGGGTAATCAGATGTCTGGAGGCAGTAGAAACAGCAGTAACTCTAGGTAGCGGGGGAGCAGCAGACAAACTCGGGGTTTGGGAAAGAGTAGAACTAGAAGTACCTGAAGGCCTGTAGGCCAGAGTAGGCAAGGCTGGCTCTGTAGGTAATGTGTTGATATCAACCTCCGAGGATGTATCCACCGGAGTCGCTCTCCTCCTATCCGCCTCATCTTGTGCATACTCAGCCTCTTTGAGCCGTATGTCGATAGACGATGTGGGTGAAACCTAAAAATCCCACTTCTCATCATGAGGAACTCCCGCCTGACAGCACAACTCTGTGATCATTACTGGAAAAGGAAGGGACATCTGGCGCTAGTTGGCCCTCATGGCCATCTCTTGCTCGATAATCAAGCCCAAATTCAGCCGCTTTCTTACTATGATAGACCCGAGATAGGCTATATTTGGGTGGCACAGAATGGAATCATTCTGCAACGGCATAATATGTTGTTGATGAATCCAAACCAATACCAAGATGATATGTTCATGTCATTCTTCTCTATAGGTGCTCCATCCTCAATCCATCTTGGGGTGGTGTAAGAGATCAAGGAGGCTAGGCAACTGTTCATGTCATCCAGAGTCTTTGTAGTGATCAAACTCTGGTACTCGTGCTCAATGTATGTAGCTCTCTCAAACATAGTATTGATCTCATTGCTACTGCATCTCACTTGCTTCCCTCGAACCATCAGAGACTCTACCAGTCTGAAGGCACTAGCCTTTTTCTTCCCTTGGGGTACCAGATCACCATAAGTAGCATAAAACTCCAGCACCCAGGTGGGAATGTATACGCCACAGGGCTTGGTGAAAATATCGAATATGTGGAACCAAAAAGTGTCCCACATATTTGGATGCAAGTCCACTACACCATTCGTGGACAATATTTTCTCTTCTAAGATGGTTCTCAATCCCTCGGCCTTTAACTGGTTGAGTAACCCGGGAGGAGGACCCTGAACTGGTGGTGCTGGAACCACCGTCTGTGCTTGAGCTGGCATTGAATCTGAAGAAGGAGGGGTCGGCTCCGGAATCCTAGATGGATCATGACGAGCTTTGGAAGGAAGCTCTGTTCCCGGGCCTGTAATGACTGGTCATCCTCAAGCTTAGAGAATGAAGCTTGAGAATCATGTGACTCTCCCTCACTGCCGGAGTTGTACTCCGATGTCTCAGCTATGGGCGCTTCTCCCTTTCCCTTGCCTCCCTTCGGAGGTAACTGCTTTCCTTTTGTGCTGGAAGCAACTGCTTCCTCATTTATCACCATCCTTCGTGCTTGATTTCGGGGTGGCATGCCACTATCATCCAAGTTTATTCTAGCCATTCCTGCAAAACACATAGGATAATGTTAGAAAAAGGTCCAGAAATATTGCATAGATATAGGTGCCAAAAGACTCGCCGAACAAGTTGGTGAGTCGACGAGTCACTTAGGTGAGCCATATCGGGCACGCCGAAAGTACCAGTGCAAAAATTTTCCAGAATCAAGACAGGTCGGTGATGTTCATGGAAATTCAGGGAATTGCCGACACTATTCGGTGAGCTAGAAGTAGCTCGCCGAAAGTTACAGTGTATTTTAAGGTTAGGGGAGTAGAAAGGGCGATCAAGAAAACCCTTCGCGAGTCGCTAAGTGAACTCGGCAAGCTCATGCATATCACCAAAAGTTACAGAACAAACTCAACTACAATTTGATATTAAGGGCGATATGAGGGGGACTACGGCAAACCGCCGAACCACTAGGCGAACTCGACATAGCTCGCCAAACGGCCCAACGGGACAGTTTTCAATCCCAAGCTTCAAAATCAATCTTGCAACCCCCGAATTAAAAATCAGACACAAACACTATTCAATTAAAGTTAGATCCATACGACCCATGCCCTTGGGGTACTCAGACTTCCCTCGATTTGGCCAAAATTGGCCATTTGACGACTTTGCCCTTAAGAATGACGTCAAATGCTTCATCATTGTGCAAATTACATTATTTGGCGCAATTCGGGGTTACTTAGATTTCACTCCACTAGACCCAACACAAATAAACTACAACACAATAATTTAAACCAAATTTTAACAAACAAAACACGGGAATTGATCAATTTTAAAGCATTTAGGCACATATTTCAACAAAATATGGCAATTAGACACATTAAACACAATTATAACTATTACCCAACATCAAACAACACTAAATTTACCTATTGCATTCGAGTTCAACAACAAACTTATACCACGATGTTCGAAAAAGCAACATGTATGCCAAATTTAGAGTTTGAATAGCTAGGCGGCAAAGTTCCCCGATTCCGAGCATGAATTCACACAAAAATGCGGGTAAAATGATAAAATAATGAAGATCAACAATATTGTGAAAGGGTACGAGAGTTTGAAATGAGTGAGGGTGAAGGATTTTGAAATTTTAAACCGTTTGGCCTTTAAAAACTTTCAGTTTGCGGCACCTTTTGCAGGGTAAGTCGTGATTGTCGATCCACTCAATGATGCGCCAAGTAGTATTTTACCTCACCGAGTTTTACAGGACTCCCAGCAATTTAGGGGTTCAAACTGTTATGCCCCGAGCCTACACCCCAGACGTAACACGACGTACAAGACTCCAAAAAATCTCATACAAGCCTCATACCATATCATCACATAAGAACATAGGAAATAGTGTAGAATTTAAAATTTTCAATCCATATAATCTAAAAACTTTATTTAAAACAGCGGAAGTCTAGACATAGTCTCACATGGCCATCTACTACAATCGAGGTCTCAAAATAGGGTCATGACCCTTTACAATAGAAAGTCTAAAAAGTATCTAGTACAATGAAAGACATGAAACATCAATAAAGCACTTGTCCTCGGATCCATGAGGACATACCACAAGCTTTGGAAGAAATCGATCCAAGCTTCGACTTGAAGGATCACTTCAAATGCCGGAACCTACACTTTGTAGTAAAGTAGAAGAAATATGGGTTAGCACATAAAAATGTACGAAGTATGATAGCCATGCAAAAAGCATGCTTTAAAAAGGACATTTTGGTTGAAAACCATGCTATATGGCAATTTGAGAAAACATCATGAACTTTAGTACAAAAGGCATAAGATACAACATATTCAACATATAAGCCATTACAACACATTAGTACTTTCAGCTTAAGTAACCCTATGCAATACTTGTGCAATGTAAGAATAACATCTCATACTACTCCTACTAAGTACCACTTTGAGGCCACCATAGATGAACTTACCACTATTCATACTCATCTTTAGTCAATACTCATGCATAAGGATCATTCACATTTAATAAGTCATGAAAAGGAAATCCACTCATAATAACAATCCAAGTTAAGCATGCATCATTACATTAAGCCTTTAAGTCAACATTCTCATTAGCTTCATTAGGAGCACATTCATTTCATTAGACATTAGGACATTAGAGAAACACACCATAGCTCTCTCAAAGCCTACTCGTGCAATGCATGGATGGCATGCCATACTACCACCCACACTTCATAGAACCTCTCAAGTAACCATAGCACATAACTCACATGATGGGAATAAGCATTAACCGACATAGACCATGTGAGCAACTCATGGAATTCGGTGTCTATCCCACACTGTAAAGGGTTGGTCTACTTGTCTAAGGTAGGACTGGTAACATTTTAGCTTAGGTGGATCCACTAGCTAATAAACTATGCAGGCACATAGTTATGGGATAATGAAGATGTTCATTGAAACCCGACCTAAACATGGGTAGAGCTTCCATTTTACCATATCCACTCGGTGCTAAGCTTACATTCCCATAGAGTAGTTCATCCTTATAAAAATTATTACACATGAGAGGGTGCCATTGGCCTACCAACCCAAGTTACATTGATTAACGCATGAAAGGGCGCCATAAGCCTACCGATTCAAAGTGCATTATTTAACACATGAAAGGGCGCCGTAAGCCTACCGATTCAAGGTACATTTTTAGGAAAGCTCATTGAATCCTCTTAAAAGGGTGCCATAAGCCTACCGATTCAAGGTTCATCATTTTCATTCATGGAAGGGTGCCATTAGCCTACTGATCCAAAGTTCATTATAAACATACATGGAAGGGTGCCATTAACCTACCGATCCAAGACACTTCATTAGAATACTTCATTAATCATTTATGAAAGGGATACCACCATTAGGTCTACCGATTCAATGTTCATTAAATCAAGATACATTAGGTACACAAGAAAAGGATGCCCTAACCCTACCAATTCAAGATGTATCATTACATTGAAGAAACCTTTCACATATATCATCATCATTCATAAGTATATAATTGAGAATACTCTTCCAATAATAACGCAATTGCATTGTAGACATGATCACATTACTTTCATTGAAATCACAAAGCATTTACATAGCATCACGATTATACATCAATTCTTCATACTTTGCCCCTTCAAGGCCATGAATCACAATTCACCAACAAACCTAGAATACTACAATTTAGGAATTAATAATGACATAATTCAATAAACTAAATCAATATAGACTTAATCTCTTCACATGCTTCCATAATCAATCAATCCCAAACAACAAATTCACAATTTAGTATTTTGGGGGAATCATGGGTTCATGGGGGAATTTTATCATAAATCAACATTATTCCTCAATTCAATAATAATTCACCATAAAACAATCATTGAAAACGTTTTGAAGTTGAACCCGTGACTTAGATTGAAACCCTAACTTTTGGGGGAAATTGGAAGCTTTGAAATCATGTTTAGAAGGGAATCATTGGGTGAAATATACCCAAAGATGAAAACTACTATACCTTGATTGAAGAAACTCCACGAAATTGAGTGAGAAATATGAACTCTTGAACTTCAAACCTTGACTTCTTCTTCTCCAATGGAGGTTTCTAGAGAGAATTATTTTGAGAGGAGCTAGTTTCTATTTTTTGAGTTTTTGGGAATAATGAATTGTAAAAGGGTGTTTAATAGTTTAAAAAGCCTTAAATAACTCTAAATAATCAAAATAAACCGACCCCTAACTCAACTAACCACCCTAGGAATTTACTAAGTTGCCCCTCAAGTGGCCGAGCTAGGGCAAATTTCCAAGTGAGACTCACGCCCACCAACCCACGGACCGTGAGTGGGGTGATGCCCCGTCCTGAAGGTCCGTGGTTTGGTTTAGAGACTCCTCATCTAGAGGTCTTGACCTACGACCAAGCCCTACGGGGAGTGGATTGACCTACTGGGCATAGGTCCGATACGTAGGTCCTATGATTTTTGACAGCTTTTTTTGGTTCTTGGGGCAGCCTTGGGATTAGGCCTTAGGGTCCTCCTCAAGGACCCTTGGTTGGTCCTTGGGGGGTCGTACCTTGACGTTTAACCCCTGAACCCCTCAACCTAAGCTCGAGAACTCATTTTACAAAATAAAACCCCACATCAAACTCAACAACACACTCGTAAGACTTTAGTTTCACCTACTAGTTTTTCGGGTCGTAACACAAACGGTGGAAAAAATCAGGCTCGCTAACCTGTTCAGTGGGTCGCCGATCAAGCATTTTTCCCGCCAAATTTTACAGAGTTCCCCTTCAATCTTGGTGGGTCTAACGGCGGTCCAAGTCGGGGCATGCCGACCTGTTCGGCATGCCGCCTAATGGACTCCGGGCTCGCCAAACTACCCATTTTCCAAAACTCTTCACTTTTCAACCTGCAAAATCAACACCTATTATTCAAAATAAAAAACTAAAGCATTAAAAACTTGGGTACCAAATCAAGCTTCATTTTTGGGGTTTGCCATTTTGTCCCTAGGCAACCCCCCTTGTTGTCTTGGATTCAAATGAGAAGAAATTTGATCCATTTGGGTCTCCATTTTTGTAATAGGGACTGAGTGAGAGGTCACCATCTGATTTAGAGTTGAGACATCCTCTTTCATCTCTTTCATCTCTTTCAACACTTTTTCTGACCCTTCAACTCTGCTGAGAATGTGTGAGAGCATATCTTCTGTATGGCCACCTTCAGATTCCTTGGGCTTTTCACGCTCATGGGGAGGGACATACATGTCCTTGTCCCTCTCTCTCTTTCTTTCTAGGTGGCGTTACGATCACGCCAATCTCTATAACGGTCTCTCCAGCCCTCATCTCTATTCCAACCTTGATTTCCACTTGGTCTTGGGTAGTTTGCACGATAACCTCCTCCTTGATTGGCTGGGAAGTTCACTTCCTCATTGTACATCGCTTCAAATCATGCTTCATCGGCGTTTACTCCACCAACACTCATAACATTAACACTTTTTGTACCAACACCCATGACATTTTTTGTAACACCCCGGAAATTCTATGACTAAAGTTAGAGCCTCACCTGATGAATAATGACTTAAAAATAGTCAAAATGATGTTTATAAACCTAAACTAATGTAATTGACTTGGTTTGAAAGAGTAAAAGTCTAAACGTCAAGAAACGACCACGAGGTCCGGAAACTAAAGAAGAATGTGTTCTAGTGTGTCCTTAGGTTTTGGGCAGGTTTGGGAGTGTCATATGATGGTATAATCTTGTAAAAAGAGTTAAAATAGGTAAATATATGTTTATAGGGTCTAAACATTCGAATACGACTCCCCGGGACCACCCTAAGGGGTCCCAAGGGGGACCCCAACCTTGGCCAAGGCAGCTTGCAAATTGCTCTTGGAGGGAACAAGGGCGCGTCGCGGACTTGCTCCCCCAAGGAGAAAAAAGTTTGTTCGCGACGCGGTTATGTCGCGGACTCTACTGTCTCGAAATTTAATTCCAAATATCTTCAGGGAACAGCATCGCGTCGCGGAACAAAATACAGAAATCTATTTTTACTTCATTAAAGAGTCCATTTAACTGAGGGGTATTTAGGGTACTTTAGGGGACATGTATATAATGATTTTTAAGTCAATTTACCTCACTTTTATCACTCAAACACAAAACCCCAAAGATCTAAACCTAAAGTTCCTCATTCTCTCTACTCTCTCTCTCTTCTCAAGAACTCCATTGAAGAAGATTGGAGCTTCAAGATGAAGATCAACTCTCCAAGGTTTCAACTCAGATTTTCGTGGTTAATTCATCAATAAGGTATGGTTGCTTATCACTCTTGGGATTCCTTTCCCCAAGAGGCCCCTTCAAGATGAATTTCAAAATCTCGAATTTCTAGGTTTCAATCCAAAAACGTGGGTCTTCTTTTTAAAGTGAAATTGATGTTATAAACTGACTTTGATTGATGTTATATGAACAATTATGGATGAATTTATATTGTATTGGTGGTTTCTTGAAGAATTCCCC